>VZRZ01008460.1:2156991-2330176 GCA_013398175.1 Climacteris rufus | reverse complement strand
TTTTTTTTTTTTTTTGCAAATGTTTAAACCAGTTCTAACCTGCTATAAAGATTTTCTGCTCGGGACTTGATTTAAAGATACTAATTAATTATCAAATGTTGTAATAAATAACCATAATGATAAAATCATATTACTATTCAGATTGGCCCTTGTGACCTACAAACTATGCCTGAATTTTAAATGCAGGGTTTTATTCCAATAATACTCAAACTTTACTTAAAGCTAATTTATTCTCCTGGACTGTTTCACTTTAACATCTCAACTGATTGATTGTCAACTCAAGTCTACACATTACACAGGCCTTTTTTTTTTTTTTCCTGGTGAAACTGAATCTGGAAGTCATGTCACAACTTAGCATTCTCCAAGTAGGTGCTTTAAAAGATGGTCTCTGAGCAGGGGCTGCCCATAAATCCCACAATTTATTACATTCATTAGTATCTAGATAAAGGTTATTAGGCAATCAATCAGGGCCATGTCTCATTACCCTTTAGTAGTTGGGATGTTTTTGAGGTTTTCATTAGGGAGTCAAGTTATTTTCTTTCCTGCTGCTGAGCAAAGAACTCCTCCAAGTGGATATTGTCTAAATTGGAGGATTGAAACTTTGAGACCAGACCATGTGAAAAATGGTGATGGCTCAGGTGGTTCATTAGCCTTCCTCAAAAGAATACAAAGGAGGATATGTTCTTTCCAGATGGAGAAATGGATGAGTCATTTAAAGGGCAGCAAATATGCAAGAACTATGGGAGAGGACATGATATGGCAGACAGAGGTGGTAGTGACCAGTGCAGCTTTGGCTGTGGGGATGAACTGGAATGTGAAGGTTTCTGGTGTGGTCTTTTATCTCACTTTTAGATGTGAGCTTGTAAAGCAACCAAAAGATACTGTCAGTCCTCTTCTGCAGTAGACTGTAGGAGAATGGATTCAGTTTGTATCAGTAGTTGCAGGACTGGGGGGCCAATTGTCCACCCTGTGGAGCTGCATTCATGTGTGTGGGCATGGGATCAAAATCTGGATGCTAATCGGATGCTCCAGACCTTTTCCTTCTTCAGCGTGGGACTGGAAACCTCATATTAGTTGCTTTTCTCAAAGAATTTCAGCTTCAGTCCCTGTTTATCTGGACTCCTTAAGTAGAGAGGCAAGAGAAATCACCAAGATGTAAAAAAAAAAAAATAAAAGGTTGAATTTATTTAAATGTCAGCAGATGTTCTACCCCAACTATAAGAAAAAGTTTGAGAAGTTCTTATATATACTGAAAGCAATTTACTCTGCTATCTCATATTATTAATGATACTTTTATCAATATTAATGTGCAAGATAGGTGTTGATAGGAGCTCTTTGCTGTAAGTCAGCAACCGCATTAATTTTCCCTCTGTATGTATGCATTGTGCATGGGGATGACTAATGGCTGCACGAGCTGGGTGACATTTACAGCCTAAAAATCTCAGTGTGTGTGTGAAGCTAGCCCACAAATGGGCTTATGTCCTACCTCAAATTTACTGATTTTTTGCCAAAGAATTCTCTGAAACCTAAACTGTGTTTTGCAGTGGGCTTGGTTTCCTGAACAGTGATTTTAAAGTACACATAGCAAAGCTTCTTTCAATTTTAGTTTTGGACTTGGTGAGTGTAACTCTTGGTGGAAAGCTGAGCTGTTTTCATTGTGATCTCAGTCTCTGAAGTTCCTCCCGTGATGGTACTCGAAGAGGAGGAAGTCTTATTCTTACAGTTCCACCTGAGCCATGGGGTGCTGTGTGCTGTTGTTCTGCAGCACTGTGGGAGCTGCAAACAGCAGCTCCACTCTGCTTTACAATGGTTTGGTCTTCACAGGGATTTATCAAGAGTTGTAAATCTGGTCCAGGCAATGACGTTTTTATCATTTTTTACCTAGTGAAATTTGTGCTTCACTGTCGGGCAGTGCAAGTGTGATGGGAGGGTAATTGCCTAAGACCCTTCAGGAGAGGCTGGGAAGCAGGACAGTTTGTGACTGATGACTTTTGTATGACCCACTTTGCATAATGGAGGCACAAGGTTCTAGTCAGCACTAGACAAAGCCCTGCCATGTAATTGGTCAGTGTGATTTTGAACAATGCAAAGATGGGCTGACTTTTATTTTTGATTATGAAATTAATGAATTTTGATATAGCTGCCACTTGAAGAGAATGCCATTTGAATTTGCACAGCTGACAGGATTATGCCAGAAAAGAAAAGCAAGATATGCTGTGATATAAAGGTTAATAAGTGAGGACTCACATTTGTAACAAATCTAAGAGTAGATCATGGATATGTGATTTTGAATTTCTTCCCCAAAATAGTTGAAATTTATCTGTATGTGTATTCCAGAGCAGAACTGGGATATCTGTTACTTAGTACTCCTGTAAGTCACCAAAGGAACTGGGAAATGAACTTCCATGCTCTATTTTTTAACTGGGATGTTCTCAGTTTGCTGTGGTGTCAAAGGACCTCTTGTAAATTAAAGTAGGAGCTGCTTGATTACTTACCAGGTTCTTTGTTGCATCACTAGGAGATGATGTGCCAAAATGAGGGGAAGTTAATATCATGTTCTCTGACATCAGTCTAGTGATATATAGTCCACAGAATGAAGTTCCCTTGTCAGTAAAACTTTAAAAATATTTACATATATCAAACTCAAAATTCTGAAAGTCTGTAATGCCCTTTCAATATATGCAATGGATCCTAAAAACAGAATGACAGCTGTATATCTGTATAGTGGATGGTTCATTGTCAGCTGAAGACAAGGGTATAATGTCATTGCATATTTATTACATGAATGTCAGTACAAAGAGAGAGATAGATGGAAAAATGGATAATATTTTTCAGACACTCTAATTTTGCTATGGTGGCAACATCCACAATAAGATTTAAATGTTTTCAGAGGTGCAGGAATCTCTTTGCAATTCCTTATGACCTCAAAATTAGAGTGACCCCAGTAGATTTGCATATATTTCTTAAATAGGTCAAGCCAAATAAATGTGTGGAAATTTAGTGTTACAAGGAAAATCTATAGAAACATAATTCAACCACACTTGGCTCAGAAATACAATTACCTAGACACTAATACCTCAAAACATCCAAGTAACTGGAATTTTCTGCTGTATGTCCAACATTGCATCATTTTACCTGATGCTTCCCCTCCAAGGCCACACATTTCCATGAACCACACAATCTGACTGCATCCTGACAAGAACTTTCCTTAGGACCCTGGGAGTATGGATACTCTGGGTACTGAGCTTCCTCTGGGGCTTTTAGACGCTCTTGCTGCTGTGCAAGGACAGTGACATTTCAACAATCCCAAGAGCTGATTTGAAAAGCAGCAAAAACCAGAACAGTGAAAGAAACAGCGTCCAGCATGAATGAGGTGTCTTTGGAAAGAAAGGTCACTATAGGGTTGTATGCACAATATCTGCTCCTCTGTGTTGGCCACAGCATTGCTGCTGACCAACAGAGAGCATCTATTTCCTCTTCATCGACCCCAATTAGCAAAGCAGCACACTCAGCAAGCTGAGGCTGGCTCAGTGTTCTCCTTACCTGCAGTCCTGTGTGACTAAGCCCTTTGGGGAAAGGAAAGAACTGAGCACATCCCTGGTGCTTTGTAACAATCATGCTGTTGTATCCTCTGGGAAGGCCCCACCGATTTGTGAGGGACTTCTGAGACATTCCTCTTAGCTGACTTCCACCCCGTCATCAATAGCAGGAGCAGCTGGATAGTGGGAATGGCCTCAGAAGTGATGAATCCATACATACAAAAAGGAGATGAGAAGAGAGAGGCACTAATCCCTTTTCAAGTTTAAGTGGTCACAGTCCCAAAAGCCTGTTTATAGCCTTTGCCAATATTCTTATCATTACTTCCTGTGCTGAGAGCTGGAAAGCCAAGAGCTGTTTTATCTTATGTGGTTCATATTTCCAACAAAGAATTTCAAGTGAATCAGAAGATAGGAGCCCAAGTTTTACTTAAACTGTTTACTATTAAGTATTTTAAAAGGAAGAAACAGCAAACTCCACATCTTAATACTGTGTTTCTGCTGCAGTGGTGAGATGTATCCATCTCATTTCTCTGGGGAGCTGTGGGTGACTGACTGTGACTCTGCTTTACCATGAAAGTCCATGTACAGCTGCAGCTGCTGTATTGGTACGTGCAATTCTTTGTGGCAAACCACAGCTCTTGCACACTGGCTCTGGCACCCCATGCTCTGGGGGTGCTCCTTGTCTTTGGACTGTGTTCTTTATGCTGGCCAAGTAGAGAGACGAGGTACAAGGGGCAGTGCTCCAGCCCAACATCCCATCCTGCCGCCACCAGCACCCTGCTCACACAGCAGCAAGTTTTCTGTTGCCCTTAACAAGAGATATTTGTGCTTGTCTCCAGTTCAGGCATAGCTAAGATGAAAGTATATGTTGGTGCTGTTAGAATTGGTTGCTTTCCATCTATTTCAAGCTAAATTTCCTTGGCTGTTTGTTTTTTTTTTTTCTTCTCCAGTGTTGTTTAGCATTTTCTGTGGTGCTAGAGCCACTGAGTCTCATGTCACCAAGCATATTCACGGCTATCACAGTCCTTGGGGCTTAGAGCAAAGCGACAGAACTAAATTAAAGAGGAGTGTGGAGCTTGACATGGGTTGACACAGGACAGGACACTTAGAGAAGGTGAAACCTGTGTAAAAGGAAGCAGTTTACATATGGGTGCTTCAGTTTTACATGCAGGTAAATGCAAGTGCATTTGTTTGTTTGGCGTGAGCCTTATGGCACCTCTGAATTATTCAGAAAGATGTTAAAGTACTATTAATATATTTTCTATTTGCCAGTCTTCCTACAAGAAATAGTGAAGAAGATTGGGAAAGGGAGAGTGGCTTTTCAAGAATGAATTCCTAGCTACAGAGAGCAGCAGTTTTCTCATTGATGCCCTTAGACATTCATTGATGCTGCTGACCAGAAGAATTTGGGTGTAGGCCTGTTGTGTGAGGTCCTGACATTATAGCTTCATTGTTTCTGCCAATTTCTACTGGACTCTCAATATGCTAAGATACCTTTTCCAAGGCTTGCACATTAACACTGTAACCTCATTATATAAGGACTGATCTTTCTTATGTAACTTAGCTCGTTACCTTTTACAATTTCTCAAGGAAACATGTTGTGCTTGTATTTAGAGGAATATAATATAAATGTTCTCTAGTACTAAGTCCTTTTTGGAAGACAGCTGCATTTTTCATTGTATGTTTCTGCATTTCAGCCTTTGGTTACATTTCAGTGTGCAGTAACCCAGTAACTCCTTGTGTTTGTCATTTGCAGCAGTGGCTGGCTGGCATTAGTGAACTTTAGCAAAGTAGGTTTTCATGTATTCCTTAATTAGGTCAAAGCAAATAAATGCATGGTACTTTGACATTACAAGGGAAAGCCATAAAAATAGAAATATAATGCAAGCACATCCAGATGTATTTTTTCTTTTGCTCACTTAAAAGTCTTTGCACATAAGAATCAAAAATAAAACTATTTACATTCACAAAAATGAAAATTGCTTGAAAAGAGCTAGTGTATAGCTGGTAGGGTGAATCCAATAGCCCTGCAGGTGAGACAGGCACTGAAGATTTGTCTTATGCTCATGTCAGTTAATTGATAAATTCCACATATTTTACTGCTGATGCTCTATCAAACCAATAAAATACATCTACAAGAATGTCTTCAGCTGGAAGTCTGCTTCCATCCTGAGTGCACTGTTGGAATCAGAATGTATTTCCCTCTTCACTTTGGATGGATTTCTTTTTATAAAACGCTGTCACAGAAGTAGAACTGCCACCCACTGAAACCAACATAAGTCATGTGCAAGTGAGAATATAAATGGATTTAGAGCTGTAGATAAGAGCTTTATTCTGTTTGCTACTCTCAGGCGTCGTTGCTGCTCTTCAGGCTGGGATACAGCTCTATCTTGGCAGGGCAGGTTACCTGGTGAATGTTTCCTTTTAGCTGTGGCCAGGAGGAAACATGCCCATGCTTGTTGACACAGTGAACCCTGATGTGTTACTAAATCCTCAGAACTGAACTGATTTAAAGGTCTGTCCCTCCCTATGGAGAGACAGCACAGACCCATGAGTGGCAGCTGCCTTGAGAGATTAATGAGCATTATATTATCTTTTATCATATTTTGCATAAGTATTCACTCTTTAGAGGAAAAATCTTTTTCTGCACTACACAAATGGGTAACTTCACCTTACATTGCCTCTTCAGCTGCAGTTCTGACATGTATGTTGTCCTGCCTCCAGAAAGATGCTGCCTGTAACTCTGAAGGGCCAAAGGAAGGGCTTAGGCAAACAGCCCTGCTCCAATGAGTGACCTGGGCTATAGCTTCACCAGTCAGGGTTGTCTCCTGGTTGTTCTGGACTTGTGATTTAAGGCCCAAATACAGTTAAAAATACTCGTGGAAGCTATTTGTCTCCCAGCTACAGTGTTACCAGACATTAATACCACCTCCACTGCCAACTAGTGCAGTGCTTGCTACGAGGGATGATAGATCTCAGTGGTTGTCTGGAATTTATTTAACATCTGGACATGGCAGTGGCCGTGTCTCGCATCAGATTTCTCACAATACCACCATAATGTAGGAAGAAAAAGTTATCTTTCTCAGTGCATAATGAGGCAAGTAGGAGTATGTAGTTTGCTCTCTGAAATTTTGGTGGTCCTTTGGTTACCATGGTGATGGCAGTGTGATACTTAGAATTTGATACTGCACCCAAGAAGAGGGTCCTGGCTTTGAGCAAGGACTAGACAGTACTGGTGCATGTGAGCTACTCTGTGTGGGCAAGATTCTTAATAGGTTATCATGCCTGGGAACTTGAAATTCACATTCATAAAGACATTTGTCATTCCTTTGACTCATTAAATGAAAGGATTCCTTCTAATTGTTTTGGCAAGCTTCATAAATTAAGCTGTCTAAATGCACTGCAGATTTCACTCCATCCCTAATAGTTTTCTGCATGCTTCACGTGGGAAGGATTGTTTGCATTTATTGTTCCACATATTTGGTCTTTTAGCAGAATTCTATAGGATTTTTACCCAATCACTGTAGTGTTACTGCTGTTGAATATTTGAATTTGTTTGAATCACCGTTCTTTGAAATAATTGGAAATGTGTGCATTTGGAATATGAATTTGTTTTTCCCACATGGAGCAAATATCATACGGAATAAGTTATTCTAGGGAACAGAAGGCAGAGAGCTGCAGGATTCAAAGTAGTTTTCCACTGAACAATAAAGATCATTGCCTAACAGGGGCAGATCAAGCTGGAATTTTAAATCTTGGATTTACTTTCATTTTATTTCACCTTTATATTTCAAGGTTAAATTTGGACTTTTGAATATATGAATCAGACACCACAACAATTTCGAATGGGAAACAATAGAAGGAGCAATCAATTTTACTGCTCTGGATATCTTGTGTTAAAATATTTCCATCATTTCTGTAATGTTAATTCAGACACTGATTTACCCTCACTAGGAACGAACAAAAGGTGCTTTCTCACAAGTGTATTCAAGATTCCAAAATGCTCCTAGAGAACTTGTAAGAGCTGAGTAGTGTTGGGTCTTGTTGCACAGCCATACTTTGGTTGTGTTACTGCAATAGGTCTCTCGTGAGGGGTATGTGGATTGTTTAGGAGTCTGAAATATACCCCTTGTTGCCATTTAACTTTCACTTACGGTTCTGATTCTCCTCCTTTAGATGTTCCTTTAGTGCAGAACACAATGAAAGAGGATGTAGATCTGATATTCCCGGTTTGGGAAGCAGGAAGCATCTCAGTGCTACCCTCACAGATGTTTTGCTCTACTTCCCTCTGCATTGTTTTCTTGGATCCCAAATAACAGCTTGCAGTTCCTCATTCTCTTTGGACCTTTAGAATTTCACTCATTCATCGCCTCAGGTTCTGGCTGGAGAAAAGAGAAGGCTTTCTTGTATTTTAAGCGATTTGATGTATAATTTTACAGCATGTAACTGTTGCCTCTTCAGCCACTGGGACCTGTGGTGCTTTCCATTCAGTTCAGAATTTTACATAGGGTGACTGCAACCTTTTCTTTTGCTGCCTCTAATAAATATTATATGTCTGACATTTGAGCTTTGCATCTCACAGTCACCAAGATCCTTCTAAGAGCAGAGCCTGAGCTCCTATTATATGAAAAACCAACTGTGCTGAAATCCAAGCATGAGAAATACCTGTTCACTATAAAGCATATGAAAAATGACCACAGTATCCTGGCAAGGAGCAATTGCAGTAGCTCAATTGCTCATGTGAGAACTCCGGTTGGTTGACAGTGCAACATCTTGTCTACTGAGTAACACAGCCTAATGCTAAAAGCTTCCTGTTCAAAATGCATGTCAGGAGGCTGCATTTTTACATTTGCAGAGTTTGAAATTATCTGTCTAATTGATTCAAAATATAAAGCCAAGCAATAGAAATGGTTGGCCCACAATTAGGAGTTTTAAAGACCTTGGAAAATGCAGAGTTTAAACAAGAAATAGGCTTTCACCTTAAACATTGCAGGCCCTGTCCTTATTCAACAAAATTATTATTTATCAACATCCATAACTTTTCTCTTTTCTGCTGTGTCATGCCAGAGGCATCAAGAAAGTCTTAATCTGTGCAGAAGTTAGTCCAACTAGGAAGTTAACGAAAACAAGGCTGAAAGATGGTGTGAAATAATTAGTTGGTGCAGGGTCTCATTGGGTCTTAAACTACCCAGCTGTCTAGAGGAGACAAAGGCCCACTGAAGAGGAGCAGAACAAAAATCTGAGAAAAGAGAGTGTTTGACTATGAGCTGAAAAAAGCGGGGAGAAGAACAGAGAAGATGCCAGACTTAGAGAAGCTGGGATGCTATTCCAGGTTGGGTAGGTGGAGTGAAAGGAGACCAGTGACAAGGAGCTGAAAAGCATTCATATAACATTTCTGCAGTGAGCACACCTTCCCTGCTCCCTGTTTCATCGATAGACACACATATATTATAAAACTGTGAGTGGGAGCACCACATGGTGCTTTCCCGTATCTTTTAAAAATTCCATATGAAACATTTCATGATTTACCACCTGTCAGTTTCTCTAGAATTTTTTTGCCTTTACTTTTTCAGTTGTTGAAAACAAATGTTCTCTGTCATTTGCTGCTATCTCTCTGCCCACCCCTGGCCTCCCCCAGCAGCTGCAGTGAATGGGCATGGCCTGGGGTAGCACTTCTTGACAGAAATCCCCCCCTACCCACAGAACACGCTTGTCTGCTGGTGCTCAGCAGTGGGATAGAGACAGGAGTGACAGAATTTGCCTTTTTGGTGCTTGGGAGAACAATCTGTGAAGAAGAATGTGGGCAGGAGAAAAGGGGAGGTAGGAACTGTCTGCTGATTCTCAGGATTGAGAGACTCGACGGGTGGTTCAGTCTGCACAGAGAAAACTTTTCATGACGCCTAGGTGAAAAAGATCTCTCCTGAGCAGGATTCAGAACTTGTGCCTTAACTGTTCTCTGTTCCCTGATCCATACATTAAGCAGGATTCTGGAACTGACAAACTCATATGGTGAGACACAACAGCAAGGAATGGTCTTCTCTAGAGGTGGCAAGGGACAGGCTGAGTGGAGGCAAAGGGGATTCCAAAGTGATGGGAAATAACACTTGAATCTGGATAGACTCAGATGGATTCTTACACATAGCTGATGACTGCTGCTTGCAAATTTCTTTATTGCAATCTTTATTTCATACGGCAGTTTTACCCTTTACAAGAAAAAGACAATGTATAACTCTGTCAGACTGGAAGGTACCATAATAAATCTAACACCTGTGTGGCATATTTACAGCTTTATATGTGCCATTGTTGATGGATCTGGACAAACAGCATGCTAATTGCTGTTCTCTTGAGGAGTTAGGAGTAGAAGAATCTTTAAAGAAAAGCTCCATGGCATAATAAAAAATTGCCATTGTCTTTTCCAGCCTTCTTCCAAGTGTCCATGGAGGATGGAGTTATCTAATTTTAAAAAGTATTTTTTGGTGTGTTTCTTTAATATAATTATATGAGAACTGTTTTCAAGAAGAAAAAGTATGTATAAGGCAAGTATCAGCCCTGACAAGGACAAGCAACACTGGAATTAAAATGCAAAATGGGTTATGTTTATTTGGAATTTTCTGTCATTTAGTAGAGGTTCTTTAATTTGTTTATCTCTCCCTAAAATTGCCTATTGAATTTAATTAAGTGCATCATAGATTTATGAGTCAGGGCAATATGAAGATTTTTTTTTTAAAGCAAGCTTATTTGTTTCTTGGATGAGCTTTTTCAAAGATGTTGTAATTATATGCCTGGGTTACTGCTGGCACAGCAGAAAGTTCAGTCAAATACAGCAATTTCAGATAGACAAGAGATATGTCAAGGGCTCAATGAAATCTGTCAGCCCCCATGGCCACCCATCTACACCCATCTATGTTGATTGCTTAAGAAATCTTCATTGATGATGCATCTTTAAATTACTCATTGTGGTTGTAATGCTTTTAGTTACATACATGATATCTATTGAGTCATGACAGGTCTCCTATAATCCTGGGATGTTTACCTTGCATGTTTGTCTAGAATCTTCTACAATTCTCTCCATCTTTTCTTTCAAGAAATATTAAAGATGATCTACTTACCTAAATTTGTGCCCACACAAAAGACTAACCTCAGGCCTCTGAAATTTTGCCCATCAAAAGCAACAAAAACGATTGAGTCATTGCATTTACCACAGTACCAAAGAGAGGAAAAAGTCCCTTAGTAGAATTGAGTTTTTAACCATTTCTCACTGGCTTTCCAGACAGGTGGTGCATTAATGTCCATGAGGTACCTAAACACAGTTTGTTGTTGATGAATCTGTAATAACTAATCTGTGAAACTTTAGATAATTTCTGTAAATCAAAAGATAATCAGGGACATGAGTAGGTCCATTTCATGTGGCTGGCTCACTTGAGACAAGAGGTGTCATTCCCCATGAATAAGGTGCAGGTATGAATTGCCTGTATGAATTGTTCTTCAGTAGACTGTATATACCTATAACTGAGTGAGCAGAGTCTGACCTAGCTGCAGCAAATTCAGTGGAAAGCCCCTGACTGAATCAAATCAAAGGGAGAGGAAGCACAACCTTGCTTTTGGGCTTTCTCTGTTCCTCCAACGACTGTAGCACACTGAAATAATTACTAATTGATGGGCTTTGAACGTTAGAGTAATGTGGCTACAAATTATATGTAAAAGGATGGTTTATTATACCCATGATAAAGTTATTCCTTTGAGTTTTCATTTTAAAAATATTTAATAGGTTGTTTTTAATACATATACACAGGGATTAAACCCCATAAATAATAAAAAGTGCTTTTTAAATTTGTAACAAATATGAGACTTTCACTGAAATGATGAAGTTCTAGTCCAAATTGAGCTCATGGCAGAATTCCCATTGCCTTCAAATGGGCTGAAGTTTCAATTGCATTAAATTATTTACCTGCTATAAATATTAGGTTTTCAAACTGGTGCCACACCATGTTGTGGGTTAGGGATCAGTCCAGAGAAGTGCTGTGTTTGTCTGGGCTTCAAATTGGCCACTGTTGGTATTAAAGTTGTGTGAGAATTTAATGAAATCTGTGAAATCTGAGGCTGGTTATTTCATCTCAGGAAGATAGGGTAGAAGTAAAAGAAGGAATTTAGAACAACTTAAGAAAGCCAAGGTTGTTTGGGATTTTGGTCAGAAACCATGAGATATGTAATGACTTTGATCAAAATGGGAGGATTTTGATGATTCCAGCTGAATTTCCTGCTCCAATCTGAGATTGATTTAAATTGAGAAAGGATACTGTCAGCTGATACTGAATGAAATTTTGCCTAAAATGTTTCCAGCTGAGACATCTCCATCCAGTAAATCACATCCTACCGCTACTATGGCTGTCTCTTAATAACAGTTCCTAAACTGTTGTTTTGCCTTCTTTACGATAATAAAAAAAAAAAGTGGTGAGAAGATTAGGACTTACATTGTTTTGGAAAGGCATAAAAATATGTGGCTGTGATACATATGTGCATATATGAGAGAAAGAAATGGGGCATGGTAAGTAAATAAAGAACCAATATCTTCCTTTTAAGAAAGGTAGGAAAAGCATATTAATCCTTAATTTAGGTTGAAGGATTAATAAGTAAGTAAATGTGAGAAAGATGAGAAGATATACAAGTGCAACATATTAACTGTAAACTTTTTAAAATTAAGGTTATAGTTTTCTCTGTCTTGTGGTCCTGTTAAGTTACTGGTCACAGTCATGAATTTTGTGTATTTGAAAAAATAGAAAAATAATTATGCAAAGACTAAGCCTTTAGAGTTATGGTGCATTAGCCATGAGAATCTGGGAGATAGAATTTCTTTTAATGAACTACTTTAGAGTGTATTAGATATTTTCTGTGACATTTTCAGTTCCATTGATTATAAGAGCTGAAGAGAGGTCTGGGATTGTCCAGTCTGACCTCCTGTGCACCACATGTAAGAGTACTAATTTCTGTTTGCAGTAGAACATGTCTTATAGGAAATGGGAATATAAAGACATTGACTATCCCTTGGTGAGCTACTACCAAGGTTATCTAATCTCACTGTGAAAAATGCTTCAGGTCTGATTTTGTGCAGCTTCTCTCTCTAGCCTTTGGAACCTATCCTGTCTTTACTTGCTGGACTGAGGTGCCTCATTAATCACGTTATTACTGCAAATTTTATTGTAGAACAGAATGGTTTTATTTTTCTCTGAGTCTTTGTGACTAGAAGTTTCTTCTGAATTTCCTTGGAGAGACACTTGAAGAATAGAATATGGGTAGTTGGGAAATTGGCTTTCACTTCATATTTTGACTTGGGAAGACTGGCCAATAACACTGCTGGTGTAAGTAAGTTTTTCTGTCCAGGTGCCTGAGTGTGGGACTTCTGGAAGCCCTAGAACAAGCTGGAGCCCTCCAGGCCCTTGGTTCCAGTCAGCAGTGGGAATTTTTAGGCTCAGGCTTCTGCAGCAGAGCAGATCACACCCATGCAGGGTATCCAGGGCCGAGGCTGCCCTGCAGGCCATGGATGAAGGACTGAAGGAATCGATGCCCTTGGGACCGAGATCCCCTGAGTAAGAGCACTGCCCTCACAGTGCTGGAGCCTCAAAACTTCAACAGTTTAGCTGTAATTCCAGTAACAGCTGTCAGAGTCCCCAGAAGCATATTGTGTTTCAGAATCAACATATGCTGACATTTCAAAAATGAGTTTCTTCTCTGCCCTAAGATTTCCACTTTATGGGGATCCTGAAATGTCAGAATTTCCTCTGTTGTTGTCTGAGTGCTGAAGAGTTTTGATCGCTGTTGCTGCAGTTCTCTGTATCTTCTCTGGTCTTTGCTGCTTTCCAAGATGGGGAAATTTGATTTCATGTGGCAGCAAGCTTGCTTTGGAGCTATAAAATGGCATAATCATGTTTTCTCTTTCATTTTCTCTTCCTTTCTAAAAATTCCTAATGCTTTATTTGCCTTTTTAAGTGCTTCTGAGTATCAAGATGATGTTTTCATGGTACTGTCTGTTGTAACTCTGAGATAGCTTTCCTGAAAGATAGCTAATTTAGGCTAAGTCACTGAATGTGTACAGTTAAAGTTACTTTTCCATGTGTGTTACTTTACATTTATTTATGCTGAATTCTTTCTGTACGTTTATTGCCTAATCATTCTGAATCATGAAATTCCTATGCAAGTCTTTGCAGTTTGCTTGCCTTTTTACTACCGTGAATAATTTTTCACCAGTAGCAAACGTTGCCATCCCTGCCATCCGTTTTCCAGATCATTTACAAAAATACTAAATACCATAAGCCTCAGGCCAGATGCTTCATTTGCAGTCCTACTATTTATTTCTACTTTACTTTCCTATCCTTTTAATCTGTTATTAATCCGTAAGAAGACATTCCAGTGGCATTTTATGAACTTTTGGTTAAGAAATCTTGCTGAAAGCCTTTAGAAAATTCAAGCACAGCCTATAAACTGCCTTGTCCTTGCCCTACAGAGAACTCTGACAAGTTGCAGTGCCATGACTTACCTGTGTGCGAACTGTGTTCACTCATTTTTATTATGACAGGTTTGTTCCTGTACCTACAGTTTCCTTTGCTTACTGTTTTATGATTTGGTTGTGTGCAGATACACTGGCTGTTGAAAGCAATGTCCTGAATCCGGTCACAGGCACCTTCCAGTGTGAAGTCAACAGTTAGGATTTTTCTTTTGGTACCTAAAAAAATTTTCCAAAAAACAAATGTTTATGTTATGTAAGGATTTGTCTCAGTACCACCTACACTGACACCTACTGGGATACGTGAGTGCTGTTGAAGCCTTCAATTATTGTTGTGTTTTGGTCCTTAAAGATGCTTGTCACAGTCATTGTCACCTTTCTGGTAAATCAGTAATACAAACTTCATACATCCATTTTGTTACCAAGGATTAGAATTGCAACCCATAGTGGTTCTGTTCTTTCTTGATATATTTTAATTATTTATCAAGTTTTGTTCCTTTAGTAAACAACCTGTATATACATTTTTGTTCTTATTGCTTATTTTTAGGCTCAAATTCGGGACTTTGTTACAACTTTTATTTGATGCGTCTACTTGCATTTCTTTGATATTTGTCCTATGCTTTGTTGGAAGATACAGAGCTGTTCTAACTTTCCTCCAGGGAGAATTGTTATCTTAAACTGTATGTTCTACTCCTGCCAGCTTTCTTTGATTTTTATTTTTGACTCAGAAACATTCTTATTGAACCCTTTTAAGTGCCAGCACTGAAATAAATTTCCTTAAGAGCTAATGCCATATTAATTTCTGGACCTCCTAGACAAGCATCTGTCAGGAGTGATATAGAGGCATTTGAACTTCTTTGAGGCAAGGAGACCTTTATGACCTCCAAGCATCTATTTTAACCCTATCATTTATTTTAAATTGATAAGTGGGTAAACACGCAATTTCTGTGATCTACGCAAAGTATCAGATCCTTATCTTTTTTTTCCCTGCAGATGGGATTGGAGCCCCTCAGAGATAAGGGTAGTGGTTATTCTATTGCGGTGCTGGAGAGACAGGGATTCTGTTACATGATAACTTTTTTTTACTTTTAGGATTAAAGTAAAGAAAGGTATTTTCTTCTCTCCAAATTCCTTAAAATATTGCCAGCCATAACTCCAACAAAGTAGGTAATCAGTATTTGCTTTTAACGAATATAATGACTTTTTTTATTGGTAATGACAATACATTCTCAGTCTTTTAAAATATTCTGTAGTTTAGTTAAATTAGTTCCTATGATGTGTTGCAACTTGGCAAAATTCTTTCACTCACACTAGTATGGTCAGCTCTCTTGCAAAAAGCAGCAGCAAAAACTCCCGCACTAAAACAGCCACAATAAAAAACCGAAAAATAGATTTGTTTTTTCTTATCTTTTTATTGACAAAAATATGCGTCACTGAATATGGTTATTGCAGTTGTTAGGTAACTATGCAGCCTAGGTTAAGTGAAGTACTTATGAATCCTAATGTAATACCCTTCTACCTAAGCACATTGTGAGAACACTTTGGCTTTCACTCTGTATTTGTCTAAAATAGCACAAGGGGCAGTCATGCTATACTTTATTCCACTTGCATTCCGAGCGATGCTTGCTAAGAATAGGTGGATATCATATTGTGTAAAAAGTAGCATAATGGCATGTGACTGAATTTTCAATGAAGGAGGCAGTGTGTGACTGCACTGTCAATGAGATGCTGCCTCACACTTTGTTATGCAGTCCTGCTTTCATGAAACCAAACTCTGGGTGACTCATCGAATCCTCTCAAATATTGTCATAGCGTATCTTCATTGCACAAAACAGTATTTAAGACTTCCTAATCACATTGTAAATAACGTTGATAATTCTACATGGTGCCGAGAGTGAGCAATAGACTTCAGGAACTCTTTTAAAAATATACATTATGTAAAGCCATAGACACTATACATGTACCTACGAGGTACACAAAATCCCTCACCAGAAGCTGCAGAAGGATGTGAATGAAAGCACTGACAACGTTATTGAATTTTTAAATAGAAAAATTGACACAATTAATTTAAATATATCTTATTACAGCTGATTTAACATTTTTATTGATAATGTCAAACTAGTTTCACTGTTATGATCTACTTTAGTATTGCTGGTAAAACTCAAAGGTGCAAGTCACAAGGACATAAAGATAAGGTTATATACTTTTGAATTTGAAATACAGAGAAGATTTTGAAGATGGAGATCTTAATGAAAATAGGGGAGTGGAGGGAAGAGCAAAATAATAACTGAAGCCTAATATTGACTGGCTGAAAGAAAAATAGTATAAAATTTATTGTTTCAAAAATTAATGCACAAGGGAAAAATAAACATCTACAGATACAAAAAATGGACTCTAAATCCTCCATTATTGTTCAGGGAAGAGATCTTGGAGTCATTCTGGACATCTCTAAGGGATTAGTTCATTTCTTAGCAATAACATAGAATCTAAAGCATTATTAGTAAAGTAAATGAGAACCAAGCTATGGATGTTACACCATCACTTTTCCCCATTTGCCAACATGTTGAATGTGCAGTTCTGGCTCTGCCCTCTCAGTGAAGATATATCCAGCACTGGAAATGCATGGAAAAGGGTAACATGGATGGTCAAGTATGGCTAGAAGCACTCAAAGGTTTCTCAGAGAAGAAATATACCAAAAGGACTGGGATTCATCCATCTAGAAAGGGAGATGACTGAGAGAAAATATGATGGGTATCTATAAAATCACAAATGTGAAGTTGGTAGATAGAATATGAGTATTTATTGTTTGCCATTACAAAAAAAAAAAGGACATTTCGCAAGATGTTATGCAAATTTAAAGAAACTAAAAGGTGTCTTTTTACATGCTCAGAAGCAAAGTTACTTATTGCTGGAAGATTTTAAGTAAAACTGTAAATAGGTGTAAAAAAGAATTAAATAGCTTGCTGGAGAATATGCACAGCAATGACAATGAAACATGATTGCTTGGATACAGAAGCTGTTTGGCTTGGGAAAACTTAATTTGCTGATACCTGAGAGCTATGAGTATGGGCATCAATGGAAGAATCACTCCTTTTTGTTTTATACTCCTTCCTTCCTTCCTTCCTGGTCACAGCTGGAGACAGTTAAGACTCAACTTAAATTTGTTCAGACCTTGCACAGAAATTCCAGTGTTCTCACTCGGAGAACTAGCATGCAATAGCTAAAGATGGTTATAAGATTTTTATGTACTGTTGAATAATTTAGAATCTCCAGTGTTTGTGGATTAAACACAGAAATTATATGAGCCAGATGGAAAATCTGGTGCCTGGGAATTCTGGACCTCTGACCATCCCATGTTCATTTCTAGCACATGCATATGAAATGATCACACCACCTCTGGCCTTCTTTCCATTTCTCTCACTAATGTACAGTATTCCTCTGGTTTTTTCTTGGATTGAAAGCTATTTGGAGGAACAAAGCAAACGAACCCAAAAGAACAAAATATCCTTCTGGAAATATTACCTAATTTTTGGCTGAAACATGCAGACACCACAACAGTAACATGATGTTAGTTGATGTAAAGCTCTGCTGAGGAAGCACAGCTTCCACTGGATTTGCACAGAAGTGGAGCTCAACCTCACCTCCCCTGTGGGGTCTGCAGCCTCCCTGCCACTCCCCGAGTGTTGTGTGCTGTGCCAGCCACTTGGCCAGCCACAAGCACAGCAATATACTGGGTCTTTCTCTGCTTTTAGCTTTAATTTTTGATGAAATATGCCGAAATTTCTATGTCTGAGACCTTTAGTCTTCTGTCAAATTGGCTGAAATTGTTCAACAGGTTCAGAATGTGCTGGAGGGAAAATAGCAAACTGACAGATGGCCAGGCAACACAGCCACATATGCCTCGTTTCTTGAAGAAACAGGTCAAAAATGCATCATTATAATAGACTTCAAGAAGGATAGCAAAGACTGACAGGAACAAAATAAGTTAGAAAGTCAAGAATTGACTACTTGATGTCCAGCTCTGCTCCTGCATGGTCCTTCATCCTCAGTAGGAAGTGCCTCTGTTTCATGTGCCTTTTGAGCTTCACATTTTCACTGAATTAACTGATTCCATCCCTCAGCTCTGATGTGTCAAATCTCTCTGCCTTGTTCTGACAAGGATCCCAGCCACACTGGGATTCATCACTAGTAGCTGCCAGTAGAGAATGCGTGAAATTAGAAGTTACTTACAATATGTAGCTGTAAATAACTTATGGTTTGTAGTGTTATAGTATATCTCTATTAGCTTTAGTTATAAATAGTGGGTTAAAGGTCTCTTTGTAGAAAGTTAAAAAGTGAGGTGGGTTGCATATTGTTTAAATTCCCTTTTACTGAGCAGTTTTCTGTTAAATTGGTGTTCTTGAAAATGCAGGGTTAATAGTGTTGATTACAGCTGTGTTGTATTGGCTGGTGCTTTGCAAGCTTCCAGGTGCAAGCATGCCAGCTCCTTCTGGATCTGACTTTTAAAAACCTGCCTAGTGGAAATCCTAGACCACTTAAAAAATAATTTCCTAGCCATTCTCAAGGAATGACTTTGCTGCGCTAAATATTTGAAATTAGTGGGAGTTTTCTGTAACCAAGAATGTGCATAATCACTTTTGGATGTTTTAGAGATGTGGATAAATAGATCCACAAATTGGTGAAATTGGTTCTGTGCCCACTCTGTGAAGTCAGCACATGAACACAGTGTGTCGTCTATTTTTCACTTTTCCACTTCCCTCAGTTACCTGGTCGTATCAAGATGGACAATGTCTTTTCTCTCGGTCTGTTTTTCTCTTTTTACACAGTGACTGCTGCGATTATCCTATTTTAATTGAAAGCAAGCAACTAAGTGTTTCTGTTTGTTTCACTGCATAGGTTTTATTTATAGGACTGAGTTTTTGTGAAAAGCTCTCTGCTGCTGTTGAAGGATTGTAACTGTCCTTCTGTGGGCAAAGCATACACATTAAAAATGGAAATCAAGAAGAATTCCTCTGCTAGCAAGAAAAATATTATTATTTTATACCTACTTAGAGGTGTGGAATTAATATCCCTAGATTTTTAGTAGCAGCAGGTTAATTAAAACAATCACCCCTCCTTTTTTAATCTTGGAAAATTATTTCATCCCATGAGATAACATGTTACAAAATGTGTTAACTACAGCACTTCAGGATGACAACACCCTGCACA
The DNA here is from genome assembly GCA_013398175.1 of Climacteris rufus. NCBI lineage: Eukaryota > Metazoa > Chordata > Aves > Passeriformes > Climacteridae > Climacteris > Climacteris rufus. The sequence continues at coordinate 2,310,931 of VZRZ01008460.1, read as the reverse complement.
CAGTAGAAATAAGCAAGAGCTCTCCCCTTTTTCTGTCATTCAGTATTAATAAATAGATTAAACAAAAGGAAAACTTTGACATTTTAATTATTCTGTACTGTAAAAGTGTATAACATGGAGTTCTACTCCTATTTTCCTTTAGTATACAAGTGCTTCATAAGTGAGGAAGAGAGTTGCTCGTTACTAATGAAGGGCTAATTGCAAGAGAAGGCAGTGCATGGTAAGGTATACACATGGCCAGTGTTTGCAGTCACACACACAGAGTAAAGTTGCTCTGTTGTGAGATGTTACTGTAAAAAATAAGAAAACGGGTTTTGCTGAGTTCTCTGAAGGCAAAATATTGTTCTTTGGCAAGGTCTTCCAATGGAGACAGGCAGATGATGCCTTAAAAGATGTAAGGTAGGTCTAATCAAACATATGTGCATTTAAACTCAGTCATTGCATTTGACATTTAGTACAATCAATTTAAAAGTTGCCATTTTTTAATTTACTGTGTTAAATTTTTCAAAGTTGCTTTAGTACAAGGTATTTGGAAGAAATTTAATAAACAAGCATCTCTAGAGCCCTGGAAGATGTAATCACTCTTCTTGCCCAGGCTTTTCATAACTCACTGGGTTACAGTTAGTGCTACTCCACTCTCAAAGGGGAGTCTGCCAGCACAATAACTTTAGTGTAGTGATTTAATCAAACTGGTCTATTAGAGGCAGATCCTGCCTCCTCTATTCTTCTTCCAAATGAATGTCTGCCTGTTTGTCACCTTGCAGTCCTCCTGCCCACCTCCAAGAGCTGCCTGACTGGAGTTTTCACCCATCACGCTGTAATGGGTGGCTGCTTACATATTATACTTTAGATATTGTATTTAGATTTATGTATGGGTGTAATCTAATATTTGATACATCTGATAGATTTTAAATTTATTACCTGAGTTTTCAAAAACTCTTCTGGAAATAAACCACAAACCCTTGACAATCCCAATGGAATAAAAAGTGCCAGACTAATCTTCAGTGACATCCTTCATCCTTGGGGATGGAGATACCCAGTTTGGAGATGCCCAGATGAGCCCATTATGTTTTGTGGATGCTCCCGTTGCACTGTACTGACCAGGTGGTTAGGGGAAGGCAGATTAACATCACAGTTGTCTTTTTCATGTATTTTCAGGTACTGTGCCCTGAAATTTTACACACACAATCTAATCCTGATTGCCATCCCATTGGCCTCTCCCTAGTTTTCTGTGTAGAGATGCCATGAATTCAGGTTCTGTTATGAACCTAGTTAGGCTGCTGGTACTGCCAACCCCATGGAGAGAATAATAAATGATGTTCAGGAAAGGTTCATTCTTCTTTCAGGGCATTTTTAATGAGAAATGATCTTTCACCCATGAATCTATTTCCCTTCACAACACTGAATATGCAAAGTTTGGTGTCCAAGTAGATTTTCATTGTGGCTCTTGGTGACTTGTTCAAATTCTCTAAGGGGCTAATTTCAAGATGTTGGATAAGACATTTTTTAATGAATTAGTCAAGTGAACTTATTACATTGCAAAAGCCTTGTAATAAAACATAAGTTTCCATTTTCAGAGTGTTTTCAGATGGGATTTGCAAGAAATTTGCATATACGGTGTGGCTTTGCTTGTATATTGCAAGATAAATCCTGCAGTTTGAGATAATTTCTTCTAGATCTTCTTTGGATCTATCAAACAATATTCTTTTTTAGAAAGGTACTGTGAAGTAAATCAGATGCTTATCATGTTAATAGAAATATATTAAAGTATATACCACAAGGACAATGAATTTAGTGTGTAACAGATCATACTTGTTAGTAATAATCTACTGCCAGACACAAAGAGAATAACAGTAGTTAAAGAGAATCAAAGGGTCTCTATATGTTTTTCTTCCTCTTAATGTTTAATGAAAGCAGCATTAATATCAAGCTTTATGCTAGTGCTACTTAACTTTTAACTTAATATGTTCATATTTCTGTATTAATTACATAGTTCATTTCAAGGGGCAACTATTATGTATACTAATAACTTAGGTATCCACTTGACTTTGAGCTGAACATCAAAAAATCTAATATTGTAGGATTATGTCCTCTATCTACAGCCCTTTTTGATACCGTCAGCTTCTGAAAACAAAGGCTAGTCAGCTAAATTGACTCTTTTATTCCTCTCTGGGGGAATTCAAAAAAGAAGAGAATTAGTGCTGTTAGCATTTAGACTGTGAAGCCTTTATTAAAATATTTTGAATCCCTAGAAATTTCAGTCCGGGAAATACGATTCTGACAGGGGGTTAATTGTCTAGAGGTGGAATTAATGTTGTGTTGGCAGGAGATAAGGATGCTCCCATCAGGTGAGGAGTAGCTGTGAATAATTGGGATAGTGCAGCAGGTCAGAAGATACTGTAACTGATACTGATTTACCAGTACCCAGAAAATTAAAGTGAAAATTCTGTTAAATTTGGGAGTTAGGAAGTTTAAGGGTGTCATAGGTTGCATGATGGGTTGCAGTCAAGCACAAGCAGTGCATTTCAGCTGTATGTGCTGATTCCAGCATGTACCCTACACTGGGTGAGCTGCTGCTGCTGACAAAAAATCTTAACAAATGTAGATTGTTGGTTCAACAACCCAGATGTGACTGAAGATGCTCACAGAATAAAAATGTGAGGAAGGGTGATTAATAATAATAAAAATTCAGGTTTGAAATTGTCTTTTAGAATTATTCTACAAAGTAAAAACAGACGTATTTTTAGATTAGCAATCAATGCACACTGAGTTAATTCCAACTGCAGTTTTTAGTCTCTGCCTGGAATTTTAGTACCTGGCCGGTAAAGTATGTCTGGGCAAAAAAATATGCTGAAATATGTTTGACTTATCTGTATTGGGGTTTATTTTGGTGTGTCATTACTGATCCTGGCACAAAGGAGACTGTTTGCCAAGGGTTTCCTTAAAGCTAAGTTATGAGAACACTACTGCTCTTAACAATGCTTAAATTTATGGCTACCCTACAACCCAGGGCTGGAGCTAATAGATATTGCACCAGATGCATCTGGGAGGCAGAAACTGACAGGCTAGGGAAAGAAAAGGTCTGAAAAACTTGAGGTAAAAATTGGTGGTTTTGACAGGAAGCTGATTGTGACTGAGCTTATTAAACATTTGGAGAAGTATTGCATGACCAACAAGAAAGCTTATATTTTTGGTGCAGGTGAAGTAAGGAATGAACATAAAGAGGTAAGTAATTCTGCTTTTGATTAACCCTAGCATGTCATTGAAGCATCTTTCTGTGGACAAGATAAAGTCACCAGTGTGTCTCATCCTATGTGTGTGTCTGCCTTGTCCCATTTATTAGGGAGTGCTGTATTCCTCCATTGCTCAGCGTTTCTGACCATCAGGGTGAATGTTTGAAACAGAGAATGTTTGAAACACCTTCATCACCTTTGCTTCCTTTTGCTTCAGGCTGGTAGCATAGGCATTGCAGGTACCAAGAAAAATAATATTCATAGATAGCTCTATGTATCAACAGGCTTGAGGGGAAGCAATCTGCTGGAGGCAGAAAACAAGTCCTACTTGAGAATATTTTTGAAATAAGAAAGAACAGTACTTGCCTTTCATAGCTGTTATGGAATAGCTGATCAGTTTTGCCAGAAAGATCTCCAGAACCATGTGCTAATTTTTTTTTCACATTGTTCAATAGCACCAGGTTTTTCTGCACTTCTTTCCTAAATAGATACAATGTGGAAATGTAACTTTATTCCTAGCTGAGATAGACTTGAAGAATTTTAGTTAAGGTCAGAGTTCAGGCACTGTGGGAATGTGGAGAAAACTCTGTGCTTTCCTAGTAAAATATCACAAAAAAGTTAAAATCCAAATTTCTAAGGAAATGAAGACACACTGAAAATACAGTGAAACCACTAGAATGGCACAAATACAACAGGGTAGCTGGTTGTCTTCCCAACACGTTCATTATTTTAATACATTATTTAGTCTTGCTTTATTGGATAAATGCAAACCACTAATTTATGTATAAGGAAGACAGAGATTTTGCCCTTTTTAGTACATGTGGCCATTCATTTGAAATGACTACTCATGACTACAGATCTGTGCGTTGCACATTATTGGATAACTTTTCTTTCAATAACAACAAATGACAATAGAAAAGAAAACTTATCTTTCTGAATTATGTTTATACAGCTGAACTTTCTTTTAGCCTCTTCAAAAACCTCAGGCTCTTTTACCTGGGTGTTATGGTTCTAACTTGCAAATGTGATGTATGAAATGTGGGTTCCTGAAATAGTACCCTTAGCTCCCTCCTGAGTTTGAACAACTGCAGAGCAAAACATGCCAAATGTGTGAAATCTTCTGCAGTTTTCCAATTGTGTGTCCTTTGGGAAAGCAACATTTGATGAGGACATAGTTTCAAATCTGATGTTGGTTTTTGTGTTCCTGTCACACTCTTATTGTTAATTGACTGTAGGATAAGTTAATTTCCTCCTTCAACCCAGGGCTCTCTGTTTGCCATCCCTGTATTTAGCAGAAGCTAAAAAGTTCATCAGTATAGCAGCAATAAAGAAACTTTCTTCTGTTTTGCTTTCTACAAAATTCTGCTAACTTGTGGATGATTATTCATGTGGGAACCATAGACAGTGGCTTTCAGGGAGTTGAAATGTGAGTGGCATTCCCCCAGTATTAGGGGATTTCTCTTGGTTGTAAGTTTGCCAACTTTTCCACACAGCCACTGTGACTCGTTAAACATACTAATAATTTTTTTATAAGTGTATATGTGTGTCACTGCCAGTGTAACTCTCTGTTAAAGACTGGTCAGAATTCTGGTTTTCTGGGCACAGTTTAGAAAAAACCTTAGACCTCAAATCTAGTATAAATGCCCCTAATCAATAGATCTCAATAGGTCACAATTTTGTACAGTTACCTTACACTCCTTTAGCAAAACAAATATTCACTGTACAAGAGAATGTCAGTTGCTGTATAAGATCTGTAAAATTAACTTTTCAAGAAAACCTTTTAATTCAAATAAAAAACTTTTAACAAGATTTTTACTTCATTGCTCCAGACATTTATTTGGTAAGTGAATATAATGTAATGATTGTAGTTTTGGGAAAGCTTGGGATTTTGGATAACATTGCAGAATTTTGCAGCGTCTCCTGGTAACCCACCCATGCTACAGAATATCTGATGTCACAGTTTTCAACATTGCACTCAGACTGGGCTTGGTTTACAAGACCAGAAATAGATGAAAATTGCTCAGAAAAGCTTTGTTTTGGCAAAGCAGCAATTCTGTCTCTAGTGAAAAATAGACCTTTGCAATTGCAAATTGTCTCTTCAAAGAGGTCTTTAAACTTTTTCGCACTGGAAAGTTTGTTTTAAAATGATGAAAAAGTAAATGAATCACCATAAAATGACTCATCTCAGGAGATTTTTGCAAAGTGGTTGCCACGAGTAACTCGTCTGAATCACCTGAAACAGTTTCCTCAGGAAGGCAAGGCTGTCAGCTTTCCCTAAGCAATGAGATGTAGTAGAGTAGCAATTAGAGATCTCTCAAAGTCATCAGGATGGCCTGCCTTATGATTTTGCTGATTTCAGACTGCTGAATGGTCTGACATTGGTTGCAGGCACACAACATTAAATGAAAAAGATGTTTCTGAAGTGGACTGCTCAAGTTTTAGGTTACTCCTACATTCAGATGTGATCCTAATTTACAGTTTCTAATTACTCTGTCACATTATATTATTCCACCTGTGTGTACAAAGCAAATGGAGAGCAACACATTTCTTCTGGCCTCCTTACTAACAAAGCAGTGATAGGATGAATTTAGTGCTGATCAAACACACTGGAATCAGTTCTGTAGGTGTTTTGCTGAAGATTTCTGTGACGTACCTGGGCAAAATTCCATTTTGAAAGGTGATTTAGAGACTTTCAAACCTTCTTATTGAGAATTACAGAGTGGAGTTATGCATAAATATGTCAAAGTCAAAAAAGTCTGTATCCCTGATAAAGATGAATTGCTCTTACCAGACCACTCTGATGCTCAGAGGTATTACCATCACTGCAGGGAGGATGTAGTGTCAGTCCAATGGGGAATGGCCAAAGGCTGAGACACTTTAGATTGCATTTCCTCTCAAGTTCAGCTTTAGACCATTTCAGAGAACTTTCAGCTCAAATAATTACACAAAATTGTAGTCAGACATCAACAGGACTGAGCAAAGGGAACACAGGTTCTGCTGGTGGCACTGCAGCCCCAGCCTCCACCCTGGAGAAGACTACACAGAGAGCACTGCAGAGCTGCTGCCAGGAGCATCTGCACTGTGCCTGCTTCTTAGAAAAATGAAAGTCAATTTTCGCTTGCAAAATACCTAGAATCACTCCTTTGAATGTTCTTTTTGGTATATGCCTTTAACCCTATATCTTCTTTAAAGCTTAGATCCACATCTGTTTCAGCATAATGGCTTTCCACAACCTTTCAAAGAAAGTGTGACTTTCCACAATACATCAAAGACTTATTATGATTTAAAATCTTCGTTTGATCCTAACTGCTGGTCAGTTTTCATCTTCTTTCTCTATGTTTTTTTCCCATGTACTTCCACTGGTTTTTCTTTTGCTCAAAGAATAAACCCAGCTTATAGATACTTATAATCCTTTCCTTTTGTTAAACAGACTCTTCTTTAAATTTCTGGTCTTTTTCTGGATGTTGACATATGAAGCTGATTTTCTTCTTTTCTTCCCAACCCTTCTGTGGTTTTCCTTCCCCCTAAAACTGCTTTTACTTTTTATTTTTCCCCTTTTACCCTTGTAGATTGTTGCTGAGATGTCCTCCTCCCGATCTCACTAGTGCTCTGGAGCAATATCTACAAAAAAAAATTCTGTTTCAGTGGTGCTATTTCTGGATGCTGCCATCTGCCAGGTTTTGCTTCCATTTCAAACAAACTTTCAGTTCAGTTTCATCTTTCATTTGGAGGCACAGCTGCTACTAAATGCTTGGTAATCACTGGTGTGCAGCACACACCTGTAGCCAAATATATAAAGAAAATAGGAGAAAAGGGCTATATATTCCCAGCTTGTTAGCCATTAAACAGGTTAGGCAGGAAACGGGGACTCTTATCTTTGCTTGTGCAGATCTTTATTTTATAAACAATATTTTCTCAAAGGACTAATAAAGAAGAGCAAACACAGAAGAAAGATTACCAAGCTCTTCTTAGAGTGAACCTTGGCTAATAACAAGTTTATCAGGGCAGTGCATGTGCAGGGGGCTTGGCTCAGTGTTAATTTGTCGCTACCACCGAATTAACTATGCTCTATTTTGTTTTCTTTCCAATTCTACATCCTTGATTACATATTCATAAAACTGTCCTTCCTTCCAAGCATAAATACAACTGCTTTGAAAATATAATTGTCTGTGTTTATCAAGCACCTAATTTGTTTTACTTGCCAGCTACTAATTACATAGGAAATATAAATGAATTGCAGGTCATATATTCTGTTTGAAGCACTAACAGGAAAACTTTCCGAATCACAAAATTGGATTTAAGTTGCAACATGGGATACACAACATGCAGTGCTGTCTCCAGCAGTACTAGTCAAAGAAAACAAACATTTTGGCTGATTTCACATTCAGATTTGTCAAAATATATTGAGTGATGTTCTTGTTCTGTTTAAAGCGAATTGTTTTGGTAGCCTCTGAGAGCTTTCTCTCTCTTTGGTTTCTATATATTCTGACTCGCTCACTGCTAAAACTTGTTTGTAGTAGAGCAGAGAAAATCAAATGCAAAGCAGACTGAGAACACACTAGGATTTGGCTTTATCCACCATGTCATTCATTTTATGTCTCATCCATTTTCTGAAAGAGATATGCAAATTCCATCTTGCTTCCGAGTTGGATTATTGTACCATCTCAATCCATTCAGAGCAATAAAATGAGATTTAATAGACTATGTTAGTTAATTGTTTAGGAAACATGGAGTTTTAATCACTGTGACAACCACAGATCTGGGACTGGAGAGCAGAAGCTCTTTTGCATATGTAGCAACTCTTGCAGAAATTTGGTATTAGCCAGCAAATTCCAGCTTTCACACTGGTCTTGTAACTACTGTCTAGAATTTATACAGCACTGAACAAAATATTAACTATTTAAGCTTAGTAAAACATTTGTGGCATGGGTCCATAAACACAGATACAGTTCTGGATATTTTGAATTTCAGCAGTGGGAAAGAAGAACACTGAATTTTAAAAATGTGGTTTTCCTTCATTCATGTTAATTGAAGATGTTGATGATGTTCTGCTTTCCCTCTCTCTTTACTTTTCATGATTTACATTTCTAGTGAGCTGTACTGCCTGTCACTGGAGGGAGTGGTTCTTGGGAAAAATCACAGTTTCTAATGGTGACTGCAAGTAGTTTGGGAAAATTATTGTTAACAAGCAAGAAAGTTGACTGAGCACAGAAAATCTGGAAATGAAGCTACCATCTAGAATCCAAGGGCAGTATGGTATCAGGGTGGCAAAAATGGAGAAATCAGATGTTCCATGATGGTAGATTCCAGTTTATTAATAAAATATTTATTGCTTACATGGGTTTTTAGCACAATTTGCCTGGAAATCCAAAAGAGCAGTTGGATGAATTAAAATGTAATAAGGTATTATAAATAAGAATGAGATAAGCAGGAAAGGTATTGGCTTTCTCTGGTCATAGAGTATTTAAACAGAAAGAGTAGCAGCTGAAGTGGGTTTTGTAAATAGGATTCACTGAGTATTTATAAAACATATGCAGTTCCCATCTCTGACATTCCCAGTTTCCTTCCTTTTTTTCTGCTTGAGTTAGGAAAATACATCTTCAATTGTCAGTCTTTAAGACTGCAGTGCCTGTAGAGGACTCATCTGAGATTTGGAGTGAGGACTACTACACTTAGCCATGCAAATGAAATTAGATTTTGGCCTAGGTTGTCAAATGTATTTCACATCTCAGTGACCCACTGCACTGTGTCTTTTCTTTCCTTTTTAATCTGGTGAAAGGAAGGGGGTAAAAGATCATTCTAAGCTTGTTTGAGAAGTCAGTTTATGGAACGTATTTCCCAGTGATTTGTGTTACACAAGATTTTTTTAGTAACTGTTTTGAGTGGTAGAAATGTCCTTGGTGCTATCAACTTAAATTTTGTCAAAGCACAGGAACACGCTGAAAGTGCGTAATTAGAGCATTTCAGTGGTGGTGCTGATGGAATGCTCATTCTCATGACATTTCCAGTAAGGTTCACAGCAGTACTGGGTCAAAAGATTTGGTTTTTTCCCTGTTACTGGTGAAGATGCATTTTTATATTTGTGAATAAAACTTCAGTGCTGTGTATGGACATCCTTATTGTGCAGTTTCATTGCAGAAAGGGCCTATGTATTTTTTTTTAAATTCCTTTTAAATGTGATGGCTTCCTTACATTTCAGCAAAGCATACTTGGATTTATGGTGGGTCTTGGTTAATTTCAGCTTTTTATTTTTCAGTTTGTGTATAGGTGCACTGAAAGAAGAAATTAGAGAGTTGTCCCCAGAACACAAACTCTGTTCACTGGTAAGGACTTGATTAGGGGCAATTTAGCTAAATAATTCTATAAGCCAAAGTTTCAGAATAGGCAAAAAACCCTACACAACAAACGCAAAGCAGGTGCTGAGGTAAAACAATGACGTAAAATTTGTCTTTGCTGAGGTTAAATGTCTGACTTCAGCACTGCTGGGCATTTTAACCTTGAAACAGGAAGACTGGTGCTTCACAGCACCATGGCAGAGCCCTGAGTAACTTCATATGGAGTCTTTGCTCTGGCTGTGGACAATGTTTGAAATTTCAGATCTTGTAATGAAAAAAAAAAAGAGAATCTGATTGATGCCCTGTAGTACTATTAGGTGGAAGAAGATAAGTAATCCTTGTATGTTACAGAGGGTTTGCACTGGCCTTATCATATTTAAATAGGTGAGATACCCTCATGCAAATCTGTAGAAACTGAAGTCAGTACCCTGTAATTCCTCCAGGATATTGACAATGAGTCTTGTGCAGCACTTCAAATGATGTATGGATTAAAGAACATCTTTTTAAAAGTGTTTCATCCACTTTTAAAGTCTTACATTGGGAGAAGTCTATCACCTTCACTGAAAAACTGTTCCAGTGTTTAATTAGCCTTTGTGATGGTTAATTATTTCTTATTCCAGATTGAGTTTGTATGACTTCAGCTCCCATCTGTTGGGTCTTGTTTATCTTTGTCAACAACTTTGAAAAGCTGCCACCACAGCTCTCTCTTTCACCTGTGTGTACAGTGATCAAGCTACAGCTGAAGCTCTTCTTGAAAACCAAATATATTTAATGCCTTAAGCCCTGCATTGTAAGGCTTGTGTCCAAGCTGGTGAGTCACATTTGTGGCTCTGCTTTGAATTGCTCATTGCTTTTTCACATCTTGCTTGAATTAGACCGGGAGCAGCAGCCTAATAAGAGCTTCACCGAATCTGGGTTTAGAGGTGATACTGACTTCGTTCTTCTTCAGTCGTCTTCTTTTTAATAATTCAGGGATAGTATTAGTCCTTTCTGCCACTGAACACTATTGGGAAATCATTTTGAGGCAATTACCTGTGATGGTCCCTAAGCTTTTCTCTGCACTTCTGTTTTTGAATTAACACCATGACTCGTCTCCAAATTTATTACATGAAAAAAGTGATGTATTAAAATGTATTTTACTTAACTGTAGTTAACTGACAGTATAGATCAGGCTTATACCATCTGTTATCTGCAAGATGTCTAGTTACTGCTGCCCTTTCTGCATTGCCTTTGCCCTTTCAAATACACAAACTAAGCTGGCTGTCCTATGTCCCTTTAAAAATTTCCTCCTTTTTCAGACATGGTAAAAGTTAAACCTCAGTGGTTCAAAGAGATCTCTGGCGCTCTGCTCAGTGTTTGGGCTGGTTAATTTGGGAACAGCGGTAGCTTAGGCTGGTTCTTGGTGTCTGCAGGAAAATTGTGGTTTTGTTTTTTTTTTTTTTTCCCCATTCACAACTTATCCATAAAATACAAACCAGAAACATCTGCTCAACCTTTGCACATTGATTGAAGAAAAACAATCTAATTCAAACAATGGATTTTTCCCTTATCTAGAATTCTCTTTTCCTCTTATGTTCTCGAGTTCTGTGGTACTGCAATTAACCTATTGCCCACGCTTAGTTCATTGCTTTAAATTCCAATATCTATCATTATTGCTTTCCAATTAGTAACATGTTATTAGCTAGTTTAGTTTCCTTCCATTTTACACATAGAAAGTCCAGATTGAGTGGTTATTTTCACACTTCCCTTTAACATGGATGGTACTTTTGATAACTTAATTCTTTTGAATACACCATTGAAATTCCAGCTGTTTGACTGAAACATCTTCCTAGATAATTTCACTAGTTTTATGGATGGTAGGGGCTAACAGGAAGAAATGTAGAAGGAAAAAATTTAATCTGAATTCCCTCAAAAGATGAATTTTCATTGCTTTTCAATGGGATTTGGGAACCCATCCCTCCCTCCCATCCCTGAAGATCATAATCTAAATCTGGACAAATACTCTGTTACGTATGGAGAATTAGCTTGCAAACTGTTCATTTTATCCCTTTATTCCTCTGAAATACCACAGGGACACATAACATTTTATTCTGGATCTAGTGATATTAACAATATTTCAGCAGTAGTTTCCTTTTTACATATAGAGAGAGCATCTAAATCTTCAATTTTTCCTGCAGCTAGATAAAATTCTGCACCAGCATTTCATTTCACCTTCAGATGGCTTCTGGTGTTCTTAAAAAGACAGACAAACAAATAAAACCCAACAAACTGAGAAAAAGGAGAAATTGATATCTAAGGTAAATTCAGGTAGCTGGAGCCTGAGTTAGCTGACTTTGGATTTACCCCTACAATTGTATTATGATGAGGTTGCAGTGTAGCTGCAAAAAGGAATCCTTTGAAAAGGAGGCAAAATCCAGCATTACTTTCCTTGGGGAAACCATTACCTGCTCCTGATATTCCCAGTGCTTTCAGCTGCAATTACAGAGGCAGCAGTGCTGTCCTTCAGCCACATCTGACTGGCCTTACAGAGAGTGATCAGACAGCAAGCTTTTTGTAGCTTAATTTAAAATACCTTTCTGTTATATCTTTCCACATCTTCTACGTTGCAGGTTGTCTTGTTTGATTAAGCAGATGCAGAAAATGGCATGGGTGCCAGAGCATGTATTATGGACAGTGAAGCCATCTCCCCTGTTGACCAATCTTTTCTGCTCAAAAACACTGACCATACAATTTTAATGTTGACTTGGAAATATAGAAGCTACTTAATGGGTGTAGGAAAATTACAAAAAAAGACTCGACAAGTAAAATTTGCAACAGCAATGATTAGAAGAGTTGTAGGGAGAGTTTAAAAAAGCATCTGAAGGAATAATTAAAAAAAGAGGAGAGGTTTTTAAAAGAGGTAAAACAAAAGATGTGGCTCTGGCTCTCACCTCATAAGTTTGCCCCTCAGGACTCTAGGCAGTGTAGCTGGTGGGGTTACAGATGGAGCAGCCAGGAGATCCTGAACTATTTTTTCATTAGGTAGATGACTCAAGTCTGCTGAGCCCAAGTACTTCAGGGTGCTGTAGCTTTGTGTGATGCAGGATCTTGAAGCCCAGACAGGTTTGTTAACCAGTGGTTTCAGAAGGAGCCAGCTCTCCATATTCTGTCTTCTGAAATAAATAAGTGAATACATTTTTTTTTATCTGGGTTTTGATTTTAATCTAGGCAGCACTACTCATTCAAGAATTTATGAGACTTTAATATTGAAATTATATCTGGTGAATAGTGTGATCTTTAATGCTCATTCTAATTTCCTGAAAACTCCTTGGACAAAAATCTTTGAATGATTGATGAATATATGAAAATGTATTGCAACCACCAAAATGTTCAGATGTAAGTGTCATGCCTGCAGTATAAAAAAAAAGTCACATTTAATTATTTTCTTGGTTAGAGTCAGGCGATGAACCTGATTCTGCTAGAGATGGGAGTATTTTGGAAGTAGCCCAGGACTGGGAGATATTGCCAAAATGTTAATGAGTGGGACCTCAAGTCTCCAGGCTATTTAGAAATTTAAAGCAATTGCAATTAAGCTGGTGCAAGAGCCTGCACAGAAGGATCTCGCCATAGCACACAGTGTTCTTCAGATTGCCTGGGAGGCTGAAGTCCCTGAGAGAGAAAGAAGAAATGAGTCCCATTTCTTTGCCAGTCCCTCTGACTTTCACCCCTGTGCTGCACCCTGGGGCTGCTCCACGTGCTCCCCACCTGTCCTCAGCCACCCATGGACACTCTGGTTGTGCAGAGGACGCTGTGCCTGGGGACACAGCAATGGCAAAGGTGCCTGGCCCAGCCCTGCTGCACCTGGAGTCCGTGCAGCATTGCCCTGTTTGGAAGGAGGCTCTGTGCAGGTTGTGCTCTCCAGCTCATTGCAGGACAGAGTGCCAGGACAGGGAAAGTTACCACAGGCGTATGAACCCCATTCCAAGAGCGAGGATGCAGGATTGCTGCCACAGAGCCCTCCAGCGACACCCATGGCTCCCAGCTTTCCCTAGAGGATCTGCTCTGCAGCACAGGTTTCACTGACCATGGGTTGTCACATTTTAGCAATGGGGCCTTGGTTTCCAAATAGCCACTCCCATGTCTGGAGCAGAATCAGTGTACTGTGGAACAATACAGATCTTCAGACAGACAGCAAGAACAAGTGGAATGTCCAGCAGCAGCATGTAATTAGATATGGATAATTCCCTCCTGAGCAGTGATCTTTCTTGAGGAGACTGTCCCTTAACCATTTGTGCTAACATGATTACTGGCACCACAAATCTAATAAGCACCACAACTGAAAGTTAAGGAAGGCTTGCAGCCTGCATGCATAAACAAAACTCTCGGGTCTGTTTTATGATGGAGTGAGTACTAGTACACAAATGCATTATGTGATTTACCTGCAGCTAAGGTATGGCTTTGACGCCCATTCCTCAGAGAGTCTCTCAGGAAGTTAATGTTGCATGGGAAAGATTAGTCTAAGGGACTCCTACGTTTGCTGTTAATTTTGTTGTGAACCTTATTTGAGTATCAGGCACCAAAATGGAGAGAGAGTACAATACAGCTTTCATTTTTGTACATCTTTGAAATTAACAGCCAGGGATTTTGCTCACAGATAAAGCCTTTTGGATTCTGAACTGCAAAAATGGGATTCAGACAACTTTTATTTTTCTTTCTTTTTGCCAGTTTTTCACCACAAAATCAAATGGACATTGGCTAAAAGAGACAAAAGAAGTATTTCACTTACTCAGAGGCTATTTTTCCAGCAGGTATTGTCCTGTAGCATTCTGGATTTGTTTGCTTAAATCTATAATGAATTCAGTTGTCTTAGAAGGAGGTGGTGAATTCCCACCAAAGAGCCTACGGCTGAGAGATGTATTAGATATATGAGAGGGGTGAGAGTGGATGCTGTGCCTAAGAAAATGTTGATGTGAGTACATTGAGAGGAAAGGGAGTCCAAAGCAAATGCAATAGCAACAGAGGAGACACTGCTCTGGAAACAATAAGAAGATAATGAAAAAGTCAAATTTTCCTCTAGCAGTAGCCACTACAGGACATGTATCAGAGGAGGAAGACTTTAAGCATAGCTTATTCCAGTCCTGTATTGCTAAGCAACACACTCAGACTTCAACTGTTCTAGCTCAGAATGGAAACAATGAAGAAAATGTGAACATTGAGGGGGAGGAGGAGGCAGGTGACACAGGTCCTCTTGATTTAAAAAAGTGTATTACCAGCCCCAAATTCCAGATTTTGTGCTCTGCAATGATATGCATTAAGTTTGGAGAGAAACATAGATGTTAGAACCCTGGATACTTTGTGCCTGGCTCTGCACTCGAGTTTAGGTAAGCACTGCTTCTGTCCCAGCAACATCTCTCATCCTCAGGACTACCAGCATCCTTCTGTCTCCCACCCAAAAAACGTTTCTCCTCTGGGTAATGGACCAGTAGAGTGGCACAGAGGGAGAAGGACACGGCAAAGGTTACACACAGTGATTAATTCATTGAAAACACTGTTTGTTCCCAGGTTACATAGGAATTTTTTAAGGTGGCCAGCTTTTGCCAGGGTCATTCTTCAAATAAAATTTTACCAGGACCTAAAGATTGGTTAAGGCCTTGCTGCAAGTGGAGGGAAGGAGCTTCTGTTCTGGCCTTCCTCCTCTTGCAGAATGAGATCTGAGAGAGCGAGGGCTGGCATTGCATTGTTCTCCCCTCAGGGCAGTGTCAGACTGAGCTGAGAGTGGGCAGAGTCTCAAGAGCTGCTTACCTTTCTCCGTTGCTGATTAAGCTGAAGAATACTTTTTTGTCTTTTTTTTTTAACGATTTAGTTTTAATATATTTTTATTTTGAGCTGCAAGTCCTGAAGATTTAGGTTTAGATTTGGTTCTCCATTATTTTCTACTTTTTTTTATAATCCTGTGGAAAAGAGTGTAAAACAGATACAGCAGTTGACAGAGCATATCCCTCCTGCCCAGTGTAAATCATTGCATGTGCTGCAAGAAACGGAAGGAACTGCTTGGGGACTAACTAGGTTTAGATGTATCATGGTACTCTTATACTTGACTTTCTTTGGAAGACTTTTTCTGAGTTGTCCCTAATTTTCTGGGCTGCTTAATAAAGTTTTATCTCCCCTGTTGCGTAGAGTTGATCCTTCATTAGATCCCTTTGAGTACTCAGTCCTACAACAATTAGTAAGGACTTTTTATCCGTCAATGTGAGCAAGAATGGGCTTAGTGTACTGCCTAATTATAACTCTTTCTTTTCCTGCAAAATCAACCTCTCTTCCTCAACTTTTAAAATCAACCTCCTCTGTCAAGCTTGGCCTTGAAATGCTTTGAAGTTAAATTATGTAAAGAGAGCAAATCTAGCAGAAAATGCTTTTCTGACACAGGCCATGATACTCTTATTTAAACTTCTGCATCCACTGCCAAAGATCCTGAATGCTTTGGTGACCAACCAGCTCAAAAAGATGTGTGTAATCCACTTCTGACACTATGGACAGACAAAGCTTTGCCAGGACACAAGAGTTGCAAATTCTTAACCCTAAACTAAGCAGATATTTTTCTCTCTCTTTTTTCTAACCTGGTCCTTTGGAGAGGTTTCATGCCTCAAATGAGCTCAAGAATAATTTAATCTATTTCTCTAAGTTCCTTTGCATACACTGAGCCTGAATTTGTCACTGGACAGCAACTCAGCTGAAATTTCAGCATCCACCAGTTGCTCAGCTATGGACACAATGCTGAGGGCTATTAGCATTACCAGTAGCAGTTCACAGGGTAATAAATAATGGAAAGGAGGTTTTCCTGCCAGGACAGCACGTACAGAGTGGTTTTATAGTACAAAAAATTGCTTGGCTTTGACTTTAGGGGAGCCTTGTTTAATTTCTAGATTTGTCACAGACACATTCAATTGTAGTTATGTCTAATCTCTGTTCCCAGAACAAATGCTTTCCATAAATAATACAATTAGCTAATCTTGTAATAGTATAATACTTTCTGTGACCTTTAGAGTGGCTATGAATTTAAAATCATCCATTCTTATTCTTTATTTTGATTTTGTAATGAGAGCAAGAAGATGCAGTACCTTTGCTAGTCCCTGGGAGTCATAGTTTTAATACTTATTGCAGCTATAGAAGCATAATCTGCTGGATATCAGGAAGGCAGCGATGGTTGGGACCCTTCCTTGGAGAAATTCTTCTGAAAGAAAATACCTCTGCTACTAAAAGTATCATTTCTGCAATAGTAAGCATTTTTTTCCTCCATCAAAAGCTTAAATTGTGCAAAATGTTGCAGGTTTTCTGACAAGATTTTCAATTTTTAATTTTGGGTTAGTTTTGATCTGAAACTGTTCTCTTTTCCACTCTACTATGGAATGGCTTCAAAACGAACCACCCGACTACCAAAGAGCAGCTTCAGCTGAAGCAGCACCTGAATGTAGCTGAAATTCACTTAACTCACTCTTGTGCACAGACCAGGTTGGAAATTTTTGTGACTGTTTCATAATCATGTATTCTATGGAGCTATGCCAGAGTAGCCAGTTCTGATGTGAAAATTATAAGTGCTTAATTTTTACATTATATTATTATGCCTATTAAAAAAAATCCCAAACAAAACAAAAGCCCACAACCAAAAAAAAGAACTATTAAGTATATTTGTATTATGAAAACATTTTTGTCCCAGAATGAATTTTCCTCTTTTCAATTTGAACAGGAGTTTGAATAACTTCAGTGCTGAATTTTGGTATGGTGGGACTTTAAAATCTTATAATCATAGAATCATGGAATATTCTGAGTTGGAAGGGATGCACAAGGATCATTGAAGTCCAGCTCTTGGCCCTGCACAGGACACCCCAAGAATCCCTCCTGTCTGAGAGCATTGTCCAAGTGCTCCTTGAACTCTGTGAGGATGGTGCTGTGACCACTGTCCTGGGCAGCCTGGTCCAGAGCCTGACCACCCTCTGGGGCAGGAACCTTTTCCTAACATCCAACCTAAACCTCCTCCCAACCGTGACAATTCTAATTAAAGCAAAGTAATGATCTCATTGTAGTAAGTCTGCAACATGAAAAGATATTGCTGCTGTTTTAAGGAAGGTGAAATGAAGTGCAATGTTTTGGTCATGGTGACCTGCAAAGCTTTGACTGTGGCCAAGAGTTAAACCCAGCAATGCTAAATTTACTTTGTTGCTGAAAGACTGTAATCCTTTCCTGAAAGCTTTAGCAGTGTGAGGTAGAAGTTGTGACTCCTGTTTCTCCTGTGTCTGATGGGCTTTTTGGGCAGTGGGTCATAGTGTGCAAACACTGTCAATCCTGGCTGCTCTGAAGGAAAAAAAGTGGTGGAGTGTGGTTGGTGATTTTATCAACAGAACTGAGAACCTTAGTTGTAAAGTAATAAAACTTCCTGGCATGGATAATACAGTAAGTAGTGATGACTGCGCTCCAAAGGGATAAAGGCTAACTATCTGGAGATTAAATATCACAAACATTACTTTCCTGTGGAAAGCACAACAGAACCCATTCAGTACAATCCATTGAAATCCTGGGGCCACCTGATATGCCAAATGGCTCTACTTAGTTCTGTATTTTAAAAATTACATTGTAGAGTATTGAAACATATGAATTATAGGATTTTTTCAATATTTAAATTAAAACTGGTATACTTTAAAAAGTTCTGTGATTTAGTGTTAAAATTCTCTTTCTGTGTCTGATATTTGAATCAAAAATCTTCAAGTAGAGAACTTGAGTGAAATGACTAGATTTGTGAATCTTTTCAGGGATTTAGAGCCATAAAAATAAGTACATCACTGAAATAAACAGGAATGAGAACTTTAGGTCTATTATTTATTTCATAATACGTGTGAAATTGAATTTGTTGTCTGTAGGCTCAGATTTCTAGACTCCAGGTTCATACTGAAGGATTCAAGGTGACTGTCTTTTTTCAATATTTTGGAAACAATGGTTAGATACAAAAAATACTATGTTTAACTCAGTGCTTTTAAGAGGCACTTCAGCACAGCCAAACTGACATTCTGCTGTAAACAGACGCATCCCCTCACTTTCCTTCAGCAGCAGCTGAGCAGATGGATGAGCTCTGTGCTGTGCCCTGAAGCTGAACCAGCTTTGGGATGTGTCTCAGACCATGGTGCAAAGTGACTTGATTTAGGGCACCTCCACTGAGATTTTTTTGTCACCAATCCATTTTCCCTGTAGGAATTTGCTGCAGTCAGTCCTGGAGATAGAGCTGGGATGGGAGAGTCCTGGTGTGTATTAGGCTGTCCATGATCTCCATTATATCCTTCCAGGAACAAAAACTGGTGAGGGTTTTGTGACATTGTACCGCTGAAGCAAGGTAGGAGATGGTCATTAATTTAGCAGTGAAACAAACCGCAAATATTCTACCAAATCAGAAGTTTTGGTGTTGTTTAGTAACCTTTAAAAAAAATCTGTCACTACAATTTTTTGCGAAGCTTCCTAAGGTGCAGCTGTACATTTTTGGTTATAAGGACTTTAATTCCATAGCGCCAAACTTTGTATTAAAGGAAGCAGACCACAGAAACCGCAGAAAGCTTGTAGCACAATTATTGAATTAGCAAAAGATGCATCATATGTACAGTGAGGTTTTAGGTATGTCTATGCAAATATGATTGTTTATATCAGTTGTGACTGCAAAGTTGGAGGGGTTGGCAGAACCCACTGGGGCTCTACGAGTGTGGCCAGCACAGGGATCTCTTTCATCTGATCTGTTACCCTGGATTAAAAAAAAAAAAATCAACTTGTTAGTTAGAGTTATTGAATTTATTTTTGTTAAGTAAAGAATTGGTTAGACTAAAGGTGATGTATAAAGACATTTTCCCAGGAGAGAAGACAGAAAGGAGCACCTGGACGTCTCCTTCAGTGCTGGAAGTTTCCTAAGAACTTCTGTAGATATATTGATCTCCTTTTTAATTTTTAATGGTGTTTTTTCAGGTTTTTGGTGCTGGAAGTTGTGGCAGAAGACCTTGATCCCATTTGTGACCACAGGAACTTGTGGCAGAGGGCCCAATAAGGCACTAAGTCATTCCAGGGCACTCTTTGTTATCTAAACAGTTGTATGGTTTCATCCCATTCAGGATGCAATATCTAGAGAAAATTTTGCTAAATACTGCCAAGACAGGCAGTTTTATTTGCTTATATAAAGGGGCTTGTTGGAAGGGTTTCAGGAGATGCTGAGCCAAGCTTTTAGGATTAGAGTTTCTGGAAGGCTAAGGAAGAACAGAGAGGGCTCTGCTATGCTGCAAGTTTTCCCAAGGTCCTTTCCAGGCAGCTACCTTCCAAGTTACCAGAGCTAGTCTAACCTTTTGGGACTTTCTCAAGAAAGGAGAACTGAATTTCCACATACACTTATTCCAGAAGCAAAGTGATTTGTATATGATATCTCCTAAAGAGAAAATCTACGGGCAAACTCTCCTCTTCCTGTAGTAAGATTGAGTGGTGGGGTTATAGGTTGAAGTCTCTAAGAGGATGGCTCTTTCCAAGAAGGTTTGTAACAGCTGACCTTACATCTTATAGACCTCTTGGCCTCCAGGATGCAAGTTTCCTGGGGACACAAGTGTACTGCAAACACACCTTACCATGCATGGGACTGCATGTCTCAAAGATTTTGGTGGGAAAAGTTGTGCTGGCAGGGTGGGATGAGATCTGTAGTTGTGTGCAGTGAGTGATGCTTAGACACAGATTTGCTTTTGGTTCCAGCTGCCTGTCCAGGGACTATGAACAAGATGGACTTGTGTTTGCTTTGTGTTTGGGAGGAAGCCTGCCAGAGGTACAATGCTCTGTAGCCTCAATAACCTTTTACTTTTCAGGTAAGCAAGTGAGTTATTTCTGGCAGAAAATAAGGGGATGTTTAAAGTCTTGAAGAGATACTATATACAGTATGTCTTTGTTGGTGGAAATGCCTGTTGGGAGCAGCTCTGGCAAAGGAAACACGTTTCCCTGTATTGCAAATACACCGTTTATTCACTGTGACAGTGTAGTCAGAGTAGACTGTTGTACCCGCTCTTTCCTTGGAAAGCAAAAACAGTTGTTTAATTGACTGTTCAGAGAATAAAATCAGATTTGGATGCTGTAAATCACTTTTTGGCCGCTAGTTTCCCGGGACAGACATCCTGGGATTCCTTAATGGATGTGGCCACATCTCTGAGGTACAGATACCTGCTGGCTGTGTCACCTGTGGGTCCTGCTGTCTCCAGGCCTTTCCCCAGAGAGAGCAGGGGGACATGCTTCAGAGTAGCTTTCTCAAGGTGTGCAGAACACAGGGAAGGGAGAGCAATTCAAGTCAGAGGAGCAGCTGGTATGCCCTGTTCTCTGTCATGGGATGATGAGCAGGTAGGGGTCAGGCAGAGTCCAACTCCTGCAAGGCCAAATGATGATGTTCTGCCTCTACATTAACTTGTTTACAAGGTACCACTCAATTCTAATAAAAGTATCTGCATTTAACTGAAACAACACAAACATGGTTGTATATTACAGCTATTACCTCGAGCATAGCTAGCAGCAACTTAGTGATCAAAGTAATGTAGATTAAATAAAAATCTCATTAACAAAATTTCATTTAAATATCTTAAATAGAAATCAAGTATCAATATGATTTGTTTTAATTGTCAGATTGCATCTGTGTTTTGTTGGGTGCCATGGCTTTGCTATCAGACAGCAGCATTTGTCACCATAGCAAATGTCTTGGGTAGGGGAGCGGAGTAAATCAGTAGCAAAACAAAGTGCCATATTTGTGTTTACAGTTGGAGGCTGCTATGAGTTTTTATGAACCAACACAGGAGTAGCAGCTGCAGCTTCTTTGGAAGGATATTTGCTCTGATATTAAGGGAATGGAAAGTG
Organism: Climacteris rufus; assembly: GCA_013398175.1. Taxonomy (NCBI): domain Eukaryota; kingdom Metazoa; phylum Chordata; class Aves; order Passeriformes; family Climacteridae; genus Climacteris; species Climacteris rufus. The sequence continues at coordinate 2,289,483 of VZRZ01008460.1, read as the reverse complement.
AAGGAGAACAATGAGCTTATATTTGGCTAGGATTTACCAGGCTCTATTATAGTTAGTATGATGTATATTAAATAGATCCAACTTACTGCTATAAGTTTGTCCCTCTAGTAATAGAAAGGAGCCCATTTAATGCCCGTATTTATGGTTGTTGCTCCATCCTCCTACACCACGTGGAAGAATACATGTATGTATTAAGATCCTAATTTAAATTCTTCCACTAGTTCCAGTGGAATAAGCTTTTGGTGAAGCTGCTGTGACTTTGCTGTTTTTTGTTATCACACAGGTCTAAGACATTTCCATGTGTTCTGGGTTAATTACAGCCAGATCAGCACCAATTCCTGGTAGGCTTATAAAGCCTGTGAGAGCTCCGGTGAGCATAACCCTGCGGAAAAAGATCTTTTTTTCATCAGCAGACATGATGCAAAATTCTGCTTCATCAGTTTTTGCCCACTCCCAACAGTAAAACAAGGCCTTGAGAATTGTAAAGCTTTCTCTTGAGCAATGTCTGAAGTTGGGCAGCCTGTTTGTCTGGGAGGTGGTAGGGTCCGAGGCCCTTTAAATACCACTGCATTGCCTTTTTATTTATTATTCATTCAGTGAATGTATCAAATAGCTACAGGCATCCATCTGTCATTTTGAGGCCTGTCCCATCAATTCAAACAGAGCTGCACTAAGGGACGGCCTCAATATACTCACCTCTGTCCCCGGCCTCCTCACCTGTCTGGAAAATAAAAATAAAGGCTGATGGATGAGTTACCCGCACGAGCAGCTATTTTGGTTCTTTCCTCTGGGTTTCGTGATGATGTTTTATCCTCCCCTTTTTCTGAGGGGGCTAAGAAACAACTGAGAAGTGCCTTGCAGGGCGTTCAGTGAAATGCAGCTTCTGATGAATGCACTTGTGCTTTGCCACCTCTGAACCCCGCGTGCTTCGCTGCCCCTGCTCCAGCTCCTGGTACCCGAGGGTTTCTGGCCTGGGTACATTACCCAGACCTCAAGGCCAGATGCTGGCTCGGGCAGAGTTCCACAGCTGTCATCAGATGTTGCTTTCAATTTCTGAGTCTAAAAAGAAGTGAAGTGGCCAGACTTTTCCAGTGTTGTTCAAAAGCTGCATCTCTCTTTTTGTTTATGGGGTTTTTTTTGGTTTTTTTTTTTTGTTTGGTTTGGTTTTTTTTTTATTTTTTTTGTTATTTTTGTTTTTTGTCTCAAATTAGTGAAAACCACTTTGACTGGTCTTTGTCTCAGACAATTGTTTAGTTAGCCTGGGAGATTTCAATCCATTTGCATTTTTCCTCTCATGTTTTATCATAGCAATGCTTTCAACTGAAGCTCTCAAGGTTTTTTTTGCATTTGAAATGAGCAGAGTTCAGGGGAGAAACCTTTTGTGTCACATTTGTACTATCTGTTTAGAATATATTTTCCTTCAGAGCTCAAGATACAAAGTTAGAGTTCTTTCAGTCCATCTCTTCCCCTCTCTCCTGCTCACATGTGCAAGTGCAGATGAGAACAACTTCACTGAAAACTGCCAACTGTTAATATCTTTCAAGTTCTAAAATAATTCATCCAGATTTGTCTTGTTGAGCTTGTTTGAGGGCACTGCAGAAATGCATGAGCCACAGACAAAGATACAATTTCATGTGCTTTTTAAGTGCATATTCACAGTTAAAATTGACTTTGTGAATCTCCTTGCCTTTCTAATCTTTGCCTAAAGAAATAGGTTTGCAAATACATACAGTCTAACCAATATCTCTGTTTAAATCTGAAAACCTTTTCTAGGGAGAATTTTTTCCAGTTGCTTGGTCCTGTTACCCAGAATCACATCTCTTTTAGAGTACCCTATTATTTATGACAACAAGCATGATGATGATCAGCATAAAACTGTAGAACCAATACAAATGCCTCTTACCAAATGTATGCTGAATGTATCCTTAGGCATTAAAGAAGTCAAGTGGATCAAGGAGTAGCTACTACTCTGCAGACATCTGGTAAAAGCCCAGATTGTTACTGAATGTCCCCCAGCAATGAAGTAGTGCTATAGATAAAGAAATAACTAGTACTGTGAAAACATGTGTTAATTTTTATGTTCACTGGGAAATTCACACCACAAAAAAACGTTGCTCCTTCATTCAGTTACCTGGATTGCTTTTTAATTAGGACTAGATGGTGCAAGGTGGATAGTAAGAAAATTGTTTTCAATTGACACAGCTGTAAAAAAATTCAGTTAATTTTATTTATTACGAGAAAAGTGTGAAATGTCTCTGATGGCAGCCCACAAGGGTTTGTAACTCATTTGCCCCTTCCTCATGCAGTTCTGCTTTGCTGGGTGAACAGTTTCTTTCTGCAGCATTAGTGATCTATAGTGTGATTGGCTCAGGTTGCATTTTCAGGAACAAATTCCCTGGCTCTCCTGCTGTTCTCATCTTCAAAGGAAGATGAGGGAGAAGATTTTAGCATTACACAGATACAGGATATGGAAGTTTTCCAAAGAAATGGCTGTGCAGTTGTTGGAGCCCTGGCCTCCAGCACCAAGAAACAGCGTGCCCGGGGGGGAATGCTCCCCTGTGCTCTTAACTCCCTTTCCCAAAATCTGTCACTCTTCCTTAGGCAACTCCTGCAGAGCTTGCAGGCTCTGCACTGTGACTTCTCCTAAACTTCACTGAGCAGAAAGAGGCAAGCTATGCTGCTTCTCTTTGGTATGAAATATAAATTCAGAACAACTCAATCCAGTGCCAACACTGGTGGCTTGTGCCCTTCTGGGTGTCCCTGGCTGTGCACCTGGGGCTTGCTGTACCTGATGAGGGACCAAACTGGCTCAGCTGCTGAGGAGTCAGCACTGCCCACTGTGCTATTTCTGCTTTGTGCTCAGTGGCGAAGGGAGCACAGAGCCCATTGTTCTTGTGGTACCTTCAGTGGCCCAGGATGAAAATATCTCCTGCTTTTTGTTGGAGGCTGGGGTGTGGTTTGCAGAGGGTACAGGAATAGTAAAGCATCTGGAGGGAGCAGAAAAGTGGAGGTTTGTACTGCTGGATAGTGGGACCTTCTGTGAATAACAATGTGTTCGCAAAAGATTTAAGGTTTTCTGTGGGGAACTGCCTTTTTTTTTGTTTCAAGTGGAAGTCAGCTTTCAGCTAATATAGATTTATCCACTTTGGGATACAAAATCCTGCTTTCTGCTCTGTGCTATTTTTCCTGAATGCCACAGGAGGCTTGATTTTTCCCTGTCAGCTAGCTAAAGGGCACGTTTATTTGACAACTCCTTCATCAGTGAAAAAGTAGAAAAGACATTAATCTAAGGCCATGTGCAGCACAGTAATATCAAGGAGCTAAATTTTACTTCAGAAAACAATGGAGGAAGCTTCTACAGTGGTGTGAGGTTAACTGGGAAATCAAATTTCTCTAGGTCAGTTCTAATGTATGACGTGTGTATGGAAAGAACTGCTTTCCAGAAACAAATCTGGTGTAAGTGACAGGGATGAGAACACTAGAAGGAGAGTGGGGAAAGCCCACATGTGTGAGAAGTTGGGGTTCTCTTGGATCACATAAGATTTGCTCTACCTGCTGGGAATAACAGCATTGTACTGTATAGTTTAGCACAGAATTTAAAATTATTTCTATTACAACATCATGTAGAGGCCTGGCTTAGGGTATTATGCACACACAATTCAAAGGCAGTCCTTGCACTTAAGAACTTTGCAGGGAAGAGAAACTTACATGGGTCTTTCTTGTGTGTGCAGCTTGTTATTGGCCCCCCTGAGAGTTTTGATGGCCTTGGTGTGACGTTGTATGAATGTATGGTAAGATGTGGGGCTAAAGGGACAGCAGTTCTCAAGAGAACAAAATACATTTGTACCTGCTGTAGTTAAACCAGTGAACGACCCCTGAAGCAGTAAGACTATGAGCATGTCTAAGTGCAGACATGTGACTTCTGCTGCTGTGCAACAGAGTCAGCAGAGAAGGGATGGAGGGATAGCAGAGGATTGTGAACTTCTTGTGTACACTGGCTCTGGGCACAGCCCTAAGTACTAGGAATAAACTCCTGGCTCCTCTGAGGGTTTTGTAGTTCTGTTACTGACTTCAGTTGAGACAAGGTTTCCCAAGTCTTTGTTTCCATTTTACAGCCTTTTATTATGATTCTGAGCAACTGAAAAGGTTTGGGCTTCTGCAGGTAAATCCTTTTCAGACATAGAGTTTCCTTGACAGCTTTAAATGTCAATCTGTTCTTAGCTGGCGGATTAATGAAGCTTATTATAGACTGTGTTAATTTAGTCTGTATATGCAGATCTGCATTTATAAGTAGCATGGAAACATGTGTTAACAGTTTTACATAATGACAGGTAAAATACTTGTCAGTGTTTCACTTCTGGAGGAGATGAGTCTGAAAAATTGTCCACAAATTCTTTCCTGGGCAGGCAGACCTTCCCTGTTTTGCTAGGGGATTGAGAAAGACCTTTCCTCATGGACAGAGGAAGGAAAAATACTTAGGTAAATTGACAACGCAGCCAGTGGGCATTCTGTGTGTAATGTTGACAAGTGCCGCCTAAGATGAGACCAGCCTAATGTGATTCCCATTAAAATGCAGTATTTGAGGTTTTATTCATTCTTGTCTGCACTCGAGGCTGACATTAGTTACTACAAGAAACTGCTTTAGTGTTTTAAAAAACCCAAACAACCCACAATCCGATCCCCAGACTTTAATTACACAGAATGCTAGAAATGAACCTTGAGAGAGAGAGATCTGTGCTCGCTGTGGGGAAAAAATGAGGCAAAGTGATAAACCCTTTAGTGACATGTTTTTTAAAAAATGTATTCCTTTGTCAAATTTATTTTTACAGCAGGAAGAAACTGTGCCTTTTAGAGATGAGAAGCTACTACTTGTCTTTGTAAGACAGTATTTCTGTTATTCATAAGAAAGCAGACTACACAGAAAATGTGAGTTAGTAATTTCTGCAAGTTAAAGTGGAACAATCCCTTTTAATACTTAATTAGATTAAATTGAATCTTTACAATTTGGAATACTTATTTGCAATATGTATGAGATGAAAATTCATATTTCTATATTTGCTATGTGTAGTTGTCTTATAAAAACTTGGTTGCAAATAAATATATATTAATTTGGGGAATAAAAAGACTGACAGGTAAACTTGCTCCCTTGTTTGCACACTATTTGAAATAGTAAAGTTCCTCATTGTTAGGTGGGTGCAATACGAGCTGAACATCTATTGCTGATGGAAGAGCCAGAGAAGAATCCAGATTTCACTCCTGTGACTTTGAGATAACAGGAGTGAAATGCAGAAATGTTTGTTTAACTTTGAACACATGAAGGGAACAAATCTGAGTAATGCAGCGCATGCGGAGTCTCTTTTTTCAAAGTCACATTGACAATGACATTCTTCCTTGCAGGCTGGGAATTAAAGGCAAAATATTTTTACTCAGAGTCTGTTTTTATGGGATAGGATGCTGAAATCTGCACCACTTCGTTGGTACAGTGCTTAGCACTGAGTCCTTTTGGTGTAACACCAGACAGCTTACACCAATAAGGCGCCTTTTAAAATCACTTCCTCTACTCCACTTGAGATTCCAGCATTGGTTTGTTTTTTTTTTTCTGCTGCTCTAGGAATCTGTGTTAGAGTTTTAAAGAAATAATCCACATAGTAACTTTAAAGAAGAAATCCAATAATGGTTGTTTTGTTTGTTTAGATGCTGCTCTACACCTTGCAGTTGTTGTTAACCAAGGGAAGTTATTGAAGTCAGTATTTTGCTGTCCTTATAGCCTGTTGTAAAAGTGTGGTACTTATCGCTGAGGTGAAGCAGTTGTTTGCTTTTAATAAAAAGCTTGGATTATTTCTGTAACTTTGGCTTCATATTAGGGTGGCATCTCTGTTAAACACCTATGACTTGCCCTTACAAGATAAAGAAGTGTAATGGGGGAAAATGGTGTGTTTAAAGTACTGCAGGATCAAGAGTTTGTGGCCTCTGTTGGCAGCAGGGTGGCAGTGAGTGACACCAGCTCCACAGGGTTGTGTGGGGCTCTGAACTGTGTTTAGTACTTTTTGTCAAGGGCAGGTAGTGGAGGAGGCCAGCACAGGCTGTGCTGAGGCAGAAAAGTACCCAGCACCCCTGGAGGGGATGTCCCATGACTCTGTAAGTGTGGTCCTCTGCTAGTCAGAGAGGCAGCAGAAGCAATCTCAGATGCAGCAGTTCCACTATGCAGATCTGCTCTTTCAGATAAGTCAGCAGCTCAAAGCAGGGAACGGGTCTGGAGTTCGGCAGTGCTGCCTTGCATGCTCTTAAATGAGGTTTCCAGTGTGCCTTTTGGTGTCTTGGGTGTGCTGATAAAAGAATCTCATTGTGGGTTGTGTCTCTGTTGCCTTTGCCAATTATGGACCATGACATTCCCCATTCCTAGTGAGATTGAACTGTTCTAACCTTATTATGCGTAATTTATCCGACAGGATGAGGTTTGTTTTGATGTTTCTTTTTATGATAGTCATTTCCTTCACAAAGAAACAGCATTGCTCTAATGCTAATGATGCATTTTTGTGTCTACAGGGTATCAGTGGAGCAGCATGTTAAATGCAAACCTTCAGAACACACATCTTTGTGGCCATCTAAACTTTGTATTCACAACCCAGCAGTATAGAAATGAACCTGGGGTCATGTGATGCAACACCATGGGCTGCACCACAAAACAAGGATAGTCTGTGAAGTGAGTAGCTGAGCTGGAAATCTAGCTGCTGAATTCAAACTGCCAAATTAATTTAGTTGGGGGAGATGTAAAGCATTTTTCACAGATTGAAATGAATTGTTGTAGGTTGTGATGCCCCTGACCTTTAAATATTTTTGACAGTAGAGCATAACCTGTTCTCATGAGAAGAAAATCCCCATCACAAAAGGACACCTTCTTACATTATTCAACCCTTTGGTGTGTGTGTATAAGTAATTTTATTTGGAAAAGTTAGTATGATTTCATCACGAGGATGCCCTCTGCTTTAATTCAATCTCCCTGACCTAAGTTCAAACCCATCACACATTGTAGCAACTGCAAATAATTCCTTTGTAAAGATTGTCAGAAGTGAAATGAGGTTAAGTCAAAACCCCACAGCTTTGCAGAATGCATGACTGGCTCATATGAAGGGGTGATTGGCAATTGCTGGCCCAAGGGTCAGTTTTAAATTGTCCTTGCAAGAGTTGTCATCCTCAATCAAAGGTTCAGCTCAAAGAAAAGGAAATTAGAGAAGTGCCTGTATGGGTTGATCTCGACATGAAAATGCTCAACAAGAGTGTAAAATTTGAGGTGATAATTTAAGAAATACTAGAAACGTAACTCAGTCTCCACCTGAATGTTAATAACTAATACTACAAGCTACTTTCACACTGATTGTCATCTTCTGCTTTAGCTCTAAGTCCTGGTTTCATCTGGGATAGAATTTGTTGTCTTTTTTTTTTTTTTTTTGTAACTGGTGCTGTGATGTGTTTTGAATTTAATACAAGAAATATGTTGGTAACACACTGATGCTTTAGCAGTTGCTCAGTAGTGCTCACTCTACGTCAAGGACTTCTCAGGGTCTCCTGCTCTGCAGGGAGCAGGTGCAGAGGGAGCCGGGAGGCAGCATGGCCAGGACAGCTGACCTGAACTGGCCAAAGGATTTTCCACACCACTGATGGCCCTGTCCAGTTTATAAACTGGGGGCAGCTGGCCAGAGGCCACTGATCGCTGCCAGAGCCTGGGCTGGGCATTGGTCAGTGTGTGGTGAGCAACGGTATTGTGCCTCACTTGTGTTCCTTGGGTTTTATTTCTATCACTCTTGATTTTCACAATAATCATTATTATTATGTTTTACTTTTTTTTCAATTATTAAAGTGTTCTTATCTCAACCTATGGGTTTTACCTTTTCTTGATTCCCCTTCCCATCTCACTGGGGGAAGGGGAGTGAGTGACTGTATGGTACAGAGTGTCTGACTGGGGTAAAATCACATTTTACTAGGTCAAATTTTGAAAATAGTCAGGGACTAGGCATGTAGGTGACAAGTAGGTTTTCCAAAGCATAGGAGAGAAAAAACAACTAAGTCTGTCTAACCACCAGCAGGACTTGGGTCTTCAGCCTCACTGGGTGTTAGGGCTTGTCAGAGGAAAGAAGGTTCTTAGCTTGTACCTTTGAGATGTCCAGATACTTATGAAGATAAAAGTCAATCATCTCTGAGCCTGTAAAGTCTTGTAAATACCTTGTCTGATTTTGGGTTGGTAGTTTTTTTGTTTTTTGGATGAGATGCATTCTATCCTGTTTTTTTTTTTTTATGTAAATTTTATTCTGAAGAAGAGTTTTGAAACTTGAGCAGTAAGGTAAATTGTCTTTACATAACAAACACACAGTCAATATGGAGGAGTTGTGTGGTCCAAGTGGAAGTATCAACAGGCACTTTGCGTAGACTCACAAGTGATGAGTTTGCATTTAAAGACAGTTTCTTCCTGGCTTTTACTCAAAGGTCAATACTAAAAGATCTAAATCCTGCCTGTATTAGAAAGAGGGAAGTACTTCAGCATAATTATATCACTGCAGTTGCCCTGGTGCTGCATTTCTGAAGTCACCCCATCTCTTGCCTTGTTTTTGCTGGAATTAATCTCCTACCTTGTCTCTAGAAAAGCAGGAAAAGACATCAGTCACAATGAGTTATCAGTAAGCTGAATTTCTGCAGCCACTAGCAGATGGGGCCAAAGAAAGAAAATCCAACCAGTAATCTTTTGAAAACAAAATAACAAGTAAACAACCCCCCACTTGCAGAGCTCAGTTTTACTAATGTATTAGCTGTGGGAACTTGACTCTTAAGAAAGGGGTAACTAAGGAGTAGGAAATACTAAGGAGGACTATATATCTCTCATTCTCCCTGTTGTTGAATAATACAGAAAGTCAAGTGAAAAAAAATTCTTTACCATACTCTTTCTGCATATATGTGAGATAGTTGGAAATGTCTCCATGCAGTATATCCAGCTACTTTTATGAGCTTCTCTTCAATGTGTCTTTCAAAGTTAAATTTAACTTGACACCTTTCTCAGTGACCATTAATTTAGTTTGTAAGACAGTCTGAAAACCTTTGATACTGATATTGTGTTGCTGCAATTACTGTCCATGGTCCTGCGGCCATACTGAAATAAAAAGGGCTGCATACTTTGCTTTTAAGTCAATCCCTTAGAGGCTCAATCAGTTTGATTTCTGAAACCTGTGCTTGACAGTAAAGTTGATTAAATTCTGCTGGTATCAAGGCTGTGCACACTAGGTTCAAAACCTAGGTGCAATGTCATGTTCTCATAGTAAGGTTTATTATACCAAATTTTGATCTTTCAGAATACGTGTTTCAAAAACAAACCCCAAACAAGTCTTTCAAGAGTACGAAAAGATACGTGTGGAGCTGGTCAGCAAGTTAGGTCAAAAAACAATAGATCCAGAGCTATGAGGCATAGACCTTCTGGTCACATTGAATTACTTCTTTAAGCATGTTTTTATACAGGAACAGAGGTTGCATCTAGGAAAATGCAGGCAACAAGGAGACATCAAGTTGAAGCAGAGGTAGACTGCATGAGCAAATTAATGCCCACGCTTGGATGAGCATTTCTGTTGTTTTTTTTTTGTTTTTTTTTTTTTGCAGTTTAAGGAAATACAGTAAATTGACCCAGAACTAATTCCTTGTAATTAGAACACAGGGGAAGCACTGCTGACTGTTCTGTAGGTTACCCATACCCAGTGCTTGCATTATAATGTTGCATTCAGTTTTCAAGCAGAATGTTAGAAAAGCCTGCAGATCTTTCTCATCAATTCAACAATTTTCCAGGGCTCTCATGGAACTTTCTTGCTTTGAGGTTATCTGCATTAGCTTTTATATGACATTTTTAGGCTTGTCTAGTATGGAACTGAAGAATTTATATCCGAGAAGAACCGATTCCTCCATTTCCAGTGCCACAGACTCTCATGCTCCACCCTCCTGTTATATCAGACTGTCTGGAAGTGGCCTAGATTACTGATATTATTTTCATTTAGGAAAGCAACATGCCATTTCCCCCCCATTTGCTCTCATAAATTATACTAGGAAATGTCTGTCAAGTAATAGGAAGCAATGTATCCTTGGAAATAAAAGGGACGGAACTGTTAAAAATAATCCACTCCAGTAATTGTGGCATACATCTCCAAGCCTTGCAGTCAGGGCATTGAGCCAAACAAGAATAGGAGCTTGGTAAACGGGAGAGGAGGATTTTACCACTTTGTTAGTCAAGGTAGTGTTTGTGGAAAATGATAAGCCCATCCTAATTTACCATAAAGGACTCTAACAGAGACTTTCCTTAAGAAAGATTCTAATGATTCTCTGTAATTCTTGAGTCCTGAAAAGAAATTAGTCCAAATAGTGTTCATGGCACTCAATAAGCATCATCTTGTTGAGGAGTTGATTAGTAGGGCAGTGTTCTTTCTCGCCCCAAAACAGACATACTGAATTAAGGCCCAAAGACTGTCTTGAGTGAATCAAGAGCCACTCTGAGCATGAAGGGCACCGAGCTATCTTTCCTGAGTAAATCCTTGCACTTGTGACTGCATATATGGATTCTGTTTTTCATTAACTTTCTAACAGGAAACTTCTTGACTGAAATATTTTCATCGCTAAAGTGATTTTAAACACATGTGAATGGCTATCTATAAAAAAAATGAATGGCATTCTTAAAGGTAATGACATACCTGAGGACATCTGGCTGTAAGCCTTTATTGCTGTCAGTGGGAAAGACAAAATGCTTTCTAGTCATCAAAAAAATTAACCATTTGGTATTCAGTATGGGTGTGAATAGAATTGATATACATTTCTGCACTCAGATAGTTGAAGAAAACACAAAGAGGACAGGCTGTTAGAAAAGGCAGGGGAATTGCAAGGTATTGCTGTAGATGAATTGTCTTGGGTGACCAAAACCGTGAATGTAGCTGTGCAATACTAAAGAAGTAACTACATCCCTTGCAAGAGTTGCAATATCTAGGGCTGCCCCAATGAAGGGTTTTGCTTCTGTTTTTTTGTGGTATGAATGGGTGCCCAGATTTATCCAGAAAACTTGCAATTTTTCAGCTCTGGGCTCTGTTACGAAAATTGTTTCCTTCTAAGCCCACAATTACTTTCTGTGAAATTAGTGGAACAGTTTTACACTACAGTTAAGAATACCTGAAATAACTAGTGGGATCCTGAAACTCCCAGAGGAAGGAATATTCCCCCACTAGAGGAATTTTTATTTAAGTAACTGTAGTTATTTGAATTATTTTCTTAGGATTGTAAGCAAACACAACATTATTCTTTCTGAATGCAGATGATGTAAATCCTAACTAAACAGGAGGGTAGTGTGAAACAAACCTTAACCACATGACTGCATGCAGCTGATGAGAGAAGTGCTCTTGATTTCCCTGAATTAATCTTAAAGATGGGATAAAGAAGTATGAGACATTATTCTGAGCATGAGAAAATGCCTCACTGAAATGATTTCATTATGGGAAAACAGACTTACATTTCATGCTATTGCTTTACAGAAATGAAATTAAAAGGCAGTTCTTGTATAGCTGTGTATTTGCTCCCTAAACAACTGAGATCCCATTCAGTCTCAGTTCTCTTCTAATTCTCTCTCTTGCTGATGCAGATGCAGGTTGACCTTTTGCTCCAAAGTTTAAAATCAAAATGTAACTCCTCTCTGCAGGCACAGATATAGCCCAGAACGGATGATAAGATATTTGGAAATAATAGATAGCACAGTTTACATGCGATTGTGCATAAGAGATATAAGGTCAAAGCACCATCTAAACTCAGTTTCTGGTTCAGGGCAAGACTGTACTTTTTCATACGTCCGACAAATTCAGCATTGGAAGTTGATTTTTCAGGTTGCATTTTTTTTTTCATTCCCCAATGTAAAATGATTTAGAAACATAAATAACTAAAAATACAACAAGCAATTTTTCAGTGAAACACAGTATGTCTGAGTTTTTAAGGACAGGCAACAAGCAGCCATGTTCACAAAGTGCTGCATGAAGATCTTTCAGTAGGTGTCTACAATACAACCAAGACCCCTTAATTTATTAGCAATCAGACTCCAAGTAATGACTCACAGTGATGTCAGGGCTAAACATATACCAAAATGTTTTCAAGCTGGTGGGGTGGGATATGTGAGGGCTTTAGTGTCTCTTACTCATGTTTTTGACAACTCTGATAATTGCTTATACCTCTTTCCAGACCTCATGTGTTCCTTTGAGCACAGCACTGCATGAACATTGCCACAACAATAGCCACTCACTTTTCTGGATTTGACTGATTGAATGTTTATACAGTCTTGAAATGTGAAGTCTCGTATCCCACTCTAAACCTGGAACTTCTACTCTGAATTCCATGATCTCTGGAAGAGACTGTGCCCCCTGAGCTGATTAGTGTCTTTCCATCTGTTTTCTTTTTCCTGTTAAGAATACACAGAATATTTTCTGCATCAAACAATTTAGTCTCATTTTTACTAAAGCAGAAGTGAATAAACACTCTTTGCTAACATACATCTAAACCCAGCACTTCTGCATTTCCTTATATAAATTGTAATTTATATGCCTTATATCCTCTCTACCACTAACCCTAGAAGTATGGACAGATGAGCATTGTGGATGGCCATCATTATTTCTCTCTGGCTCTGCTGCCATGCGTTGGAGGAATGTGTAGGATGTCTCAGCAATGATGTAGCAGATAGTGAGCCAAGACCTGTAACCAACTACTACTGAATGGATGTGGGAGGAACTTTTCATCCTGTGAAAAATGGCTGAACTTCTTTATTTTGTGGGGTGTTTTTTCTCCCTCCTACATACTCCTCTCCCCTTTATTTCCACAACAAATGTTGAAGCTTTGTGGTGTGTGTATGAATTCTTGGGGGGGTTTGTTTTTTAGTAAACACATTTTCTAGGTTTTAAATAATTGTATTTAATGGTTTCATGCTGTAGGAGTTTACTGCTGGCCTATGCAATTTACTTTGATGCTATTTTCCTCAGTGTTTAATGCCTGTTTCTGAGTTGATGTATTGACCAGTCCAACAAGAGAGCTGTGATTCAGCCATGTCCTCAGCTATTGCCAGGATTCATATTCTGCTTGTTTTCTTGTGCTCTTCTTATAGGTCAAACAGGCTGACTTGTGCTTTGAATTAGCAGGACAAGCTGAGGAGTCTGGCAAATAAGATCCAAGCCTTTGGTGATACATGTTCCTTCTGCTGTGCCGCTGGCACTGGGCAATAGGAAATACCTCTTAGTTCAAACTGGGTTCTGGAGATCAAATATAAACAGCAATCCCAGTGTTGGGGTCCATTATATTTAAGTTATAATTGTTCTATAGGTTTTAAGGTAGATGAGGAATAAGCTTAAAAATTTCTTATAGTATCCAGAATTGGGCCTATGCAAAAAGTTACTTCTAGTAGCTCTGCCTTGTAATGGAAGCAATTTAACTCTTGGCATATTGTTGAAGGAATCCTCAGTTTTGCTGAATTAAGATGTTTTAACATCTGATGGTTCTGGACCAATTGTGGAAAACCTTTTTAGGTATAGCCTTGAATTATAACTTTCTCTTTATTATTAGGCTGTTTAGCTTTTGTCTTAAAAATAGTTAAATGTGAATTACACATCTAAACTCATGAGAGGAGAAAAGTATGAGAGAAGATATTGCAAAAGCAAATGCTTACTGTAAAGCATTAATCAGGTCCCTATCAGGACTTCAGGACTGGAGACATGTTTTGAAGATATTTTATGAGCTCTTAGTAGAACAAAGTCCTTCCCATGAGGATATGCTTTTTTCCAGTGATGACTTTTCTTTAAGTTTGTTTATGGGGTTGGTTTGTTTGTTTGTTTTGTTGGAGTTTTTTTGCTATTTACTATATTATTCTGAATTCTGTTTATAAACTTAATCCTTAAAACAGCACATTTGTATAAGTGCCACATGAAAAAATTCACACTGAATTTGTCTCCATATGTTTTGTTCAAGTTGATTACCAGTTTTTTTCTGGATGATCTGCTTAGAGTGAAGGTGTTAGAAACGTACTCTTTCAAAACTACTATTTTGGGTTGTAGAGCAATGCAGATTTTGATTTGGTATAACAGTAATGTCTCATTTACAGAATGTGGCGAGCCTTTAAGATCTTCTAAGCACAGTAAAACCCTAGATCAATCCTTCTAAGCAATCCTGTGAGAACCACCCCTGTTTGCATTTTGCAGTAATGCAGGAGGAGACTACCACAGCACTTGCCACAGGCAGGGAGCAAGTGGTAAATTGGGGATTACAATTTGAAAGCTCCTGGCTCTCCAGCTTGCACTCAACTCACCAGATATCGCTGACTCTTTTAATCAAACCCCTGAAACTACAATATCTTACCATCTGTTGTGCAAATTTCCACGGGGAACTTCAAGAGTCTCTTTTACATTTCAGGCTCTCTGAAAACTGTATTATAAAAGAAAAAAAGCTAGCAGTGAACAAAAAATGCACAGAAGTAATGCATTTATTTTTTGGGGTGTTGGTTTGGGTGTTGGAATTGGCTCATTATTGAGGAAAACAAAAGGTGTCTCCTACAGAGCACTTCAAATTTTCATCTGTTAGGCAAAATGCTTTTTTTTCCATGATAAAAAGAAAAGGGGAAAAAAACCCAGCTTAATTATTTCCATCTTCCAATCACCTCTGTCACACTCCTCTTGATTCAGTGACTTGCTAGAATTTACCCATTGGCACAGCATTTATTTTTAGACATGTCACTAGATTTCAAGTAAAGCTCGCTGGTGCATACAAATTATTCATTTAAGCGTTGGTTTGAAAATAATAATAATAATAATGATGATGATGTACAGCTCTCTACCAGTTTGTCAAGAAAGCATTCAATGCAGACATTTTGGAAGCAGTAATTGTAATCATTTTATTGTTGACCATTCAGGTTTGAATAACAGCAGACAATACAAGCCACAAATAAAGAAAAGCAGGAATTGAAGTGCCTACTCTGCACTGGCATGCAGAGATTCCCTCAAAACACCAGCTACCTGCAGCAGCCACAGCCTGGGAGCTGGATGTTGTAAAACACTTACTCCATCTCCTCTGCTGCTTTACAGCACTTTCTCACAACCAGAGAGAGCACAGAGAGAGAGCAGCCCATGTGCTGGGTTTAGGAGAAGGGCATTGTTTACCCCTCACTGCTCATTACCAAGACTGCAAGTGATCTCAGTTCTCCCTTGATCTGGAGCCTGCAAGCTGCTAATACTTCAAAGGAGATGCCCAAATGCTTTAACATCCTTCCCTATGCAGCATTGAATGCTAATGAGCATTTGATTAACCCTTTGTAGCTTTAACACTGATCAGTGCACCTGGGTGTTGTGATGCTCCAACACCTCTGCAGTGGTGGTGTCTTCACATTTAGGATTAAGTTTTGCACCCACACCCGGTTATAAGTGACTTAACTCTTCTGCATCTCACTTTGTTTATATCTCTCACTCATCACATCAGCTGTAGGACGCTAATACACCATGTTTTTCACTAAGACAACACTGAGCAAAGATGTTTTTCCCAAGGACTGTCATCTTGGCTAGAAACCTTGTGCTCAGTCTGTACAGCGTGTAGGATGAGAAGGTCCTGGTCTTTTTTGGGAACTCAAATGACTTCTGCTTTACACCTGTAAATTATTACCTACACTAGGTACCTACAACCCTCCACTGCAAGAATTTGAAAATATTTTTCACATCTGTGGTGAAAAACCTGCTCTGAATGTAGCTGACATCTAAACATCATCCACTCGTAGGGGACTATCAGATAGTGACTGCTTGCATATTGTTTGTATAATGTGCTACATAATAAACAAACTAAAAAAGTTATTGATATTCAATAGAATCCACAAGGCAGGGCAGATGGATTTTTAAAGGGGTTGGGCTGTACATATGTGCATCTGTTTCTGCTGTCAGTAACTTTTATTCATGTCACTTACTGAGTGGCCTCTGATAAATAGCTACCGACTAACATTCATCCAGGTTTTCGTCTAGAGTGCGTTTTTTGTCAAAAGTGTAAACCAAAGCACTTTCTGAGCCAACCAAAATAATTTGGAAGGCTGTCCTAGTGATTCCACCAGAACATGGTCATCTGAATCAAGGCTATTCCTTGCTATCTTGTAATAAAAAAAAAAATAAAAAAAGGGGAGGGACATGATTCCCTTTCTCTTAAGGATTAATAATCCTTTAATTAAGGATTAAAACTATAACCTAACCAGCAGGAAAGTTCAACTAAGAGATATGCTAGAACAGCTAGAAGGTAAGAGTGGCTTTCTGTGAAGGGGGTGGCACACCAACAGCTTGTGCCTTGCCCTCAAAAGAGAAGCCCAAGAACTGTCATGTTGTTTGTGTGCCTGGTCTGCTAACTGTTCCCAAACAGTGTAGTATGGAGATGCTCTGAGTTTTATTAATTTATTTTTTAAATGTGGTTTTCAGTTCTGACAGAGAACTGTAGCTCCCATCTGCCTCACATTACTGTTTTCTTTTGACAGACATTGTGGATGTGGAAGGGCTTACTGGCAGATTGTAGCTGACCTGAGGGGTTGGTGTGTACAAAAAGAAGTGGTGTGCTTTCTTCATTCCAGTGCCTTATGTGAGCACTCTTTGGGAGTAAATAGTTTTGCTATAAATACCAGAATCTCATATTCTGGGGGTGGGGGAGTGGGGAGGGGAGCAGAGTGAAAAGCAAGAGAGAGGAAGAAAGAGTGTGTTATGGAACAGCATAGTGTTCATTTCCCTTTGGGATGTTCTGTGTGTGCTCTACCTTTAGGAAGTTATACTGTCTCCTGACTAAAGGAAGGTGCCTTAGAATAGGATTTCAAAACCAAAGCTGAAATCTTAATATTATTATGTAGGAGTTTGGGTTCCCAAGATTATAGTAATATTCAAGTCCATTTGGAATGATGCAAATGCAACTGAGATATAGAACAGCTCTGCTATATTGGGTGCCATTGTTGCCCAAATTTTAGCCCACAAGAAAGCACATAAATGCTGGTATAGGAAATATTTCAGTAAGTCCCATTACCAGCGAAAATATTTTCACTTATTTATATTTAAGAGATGTGACTTAGCACCAGCTCTCTATTTCTTCAGTTGGCAGTGGCTTCACTGTCCTGTTAACAGGTTGCTAGTAATTTTCACTGTCTTATTATCAAGTTAGTCCTGCTAGGAAAGGGGGGAAATTTTCTTGTTTCTATAGAGAAGTAAAGGAAAACTTTTGACTCAAATTTCATTGCATAATTTTGATAGAAGTGCTGTTTTACTTCAAAGCTTTGTGTTGGAAATATTTCAATGAATCCACTGAAAGGAATTAAGCAGGAGAAAACTTTGCAGAAAAACTTGTGGAAAATCTTGTTAAATATGTTATTTGGCAATCATTCTTATCGTACTGAATGACCCGAAGGGAACCAAATATACGTAATATATTGGGTTACTTGCATTTACTGACAAATGTTGCCTAATACAATTTTTAGAGAAAGAATTCAAATGTAATGTTAAACTACATTAAAGAAACATTATTAAGGTTCCAAAATTAAGCAATCAAACATAAGGTTGTCAGTGCAACCCTGATTCAGCCCCCTTGTGTGTATGCATTATGATACAATCTTTAATTACATGGTCATATACTATTTTTTCCTCTTGCCTCATTCAGTGAGCAGGATGAATAGCACTCACTAAATGAGCAGCTATTCAGTATTATGTTTTCTCCATTGTTCAATGTGTGGTCCCATGCTTTATTTATGGCACACTATTGAAACTGTGCTCTGAAAAGGAAATCTAAATCTCCTCACAGGCTTTGTAATAGCATTTGCCACTGCAGTGTCTGAGAACTTCACAAGCACTAATGATAACTTTATCTTCACAACAAGCCTGTGATGCGAAGCAGTGACAGCAACTCAGCAAAGCTGAAGCTCGAGAAAAGGTCAAGCCTTTTCCCAGCTTGTGGTGTTCAATTCAAGATCTTTAGCATCTGATATTGTTGTGGCAACATTGCACTGTAACTGTTTAAGGGCAGTTTCTGCAAACTGAGTACCTATGTCTGTATCCCTGCCAATCTCTCAGCCTGGTAGCACCATTCAATGGCCTTTCTGTTCCTGTCTAATTGGGTCTCATTTTCTATGGACCTCTCCACTACTCTCTCAGATGAGTTTCAGTGCTGGCACGGGTGTCATAGTTCTGTACAGCTGTGTGTGTCACGGTCATGTGTAGGAAAAGGTGGAGCACACTTGGTGAGAATGAGATTAGGCAGGACTTTGAAGACTAAAATTCAGGTTTTGTTGAATGTGTTCCATTTACAGTTCTTTGAAACTCAGTCTGGTCAACTTGATTGTCTTTTATGACGATAATACAGGGAATAACTGTCCCTATTGTATGCCTACAGAATTCCACGTGTTTATAATCTCTAGGGTTTGGAAAAAAAATTAAGTAGTTGTTGGCACTGTGCTGATGTGGTGAATGGGAGATTTGAGCATACAATTCACTTCTATTCCTTTTTCTGTAGTCTTTTTGAGTTTTTCCTCTAAGTGAAGTATTTCAACTTTATTCTAATAAAAATCTGAATTTGGATCATTTTGAGAGAGTTAACAGTAGAGAAAACTGTGTTGACAGATCTCAGAACTCTGACTGTCACACAAAATATCTGCATGTTTTTCTTTACTGTGGAGATGAATTATTTTGGCTGAAGTTTGTGTGTAATTCAAATCAGATAGAGGGCAAGACCTGCTATAAAAATATTCAGTGTTGTGTACATTGACTAACTGTAGGGGGAAAGAGAAAACTCTTGTAATGGGAAGACAAGGAATCTTACTAAAGTATAGAATTACCAATCTTAGCAACACAAATGCCAGGTTTTGAGCCAGCATAAATGACAATGACTGTGTGGACTCCAAGATGGCTTGTTGATACTGCAGATGACAGTCCTGCTAACATATTTCCAAATAATGTTTGTCAAACATATAATGGAGAAAAAAAAGTTGTAATGCCATCTGTACAGTGTCCCATTCTGGACACTAGTGAAGTAATCAACGCTTTGACAAGGTTCTCTGATGCGTCAAGGATATGAAAATATAGAATATGTCACATTTTGCCACAGTTACTAACAAAGGCTGGGTATTTATGTACATTCTTCCTTTTCAGTGTAAATGCCAAATGCAGTTTGGCTCTTCCAAGTTGTTCTTTTACTTTACTGTGGGTTATTTTTGGGGTCAGGTTCGTGAAATTTTTTTGAGTATTGCTGAGTGGTTGGTGATAGGAGATCTCTAGATCATGCTATTATAAAACACTGTGTTGTTCTGCATTTGTGCAGCAGTCTCCTTCACATCTTTTCTCCATCATCTGGAATCAAGTGCAAACCCATGTAAAAGGCTTCATAATTCATGTTTCAGTTACAAACCAAGAGATTCATCAGCTCGGTGTTCCTCCTCACTATTCTGTCCATTAGCAATCCATTTCTGTGTAGGGCTGCATTGATGTCAACTTGGAGAAGGTGAGAGAGAAAGGAATACTTTCCTAGTGAGTTTGGTTTGTGGCTGAATTGATGTGTTCTGAAGATGAAGGCACAGGCTGTCTACAGCATAGTGGAGTTCATAATGTTGCCTCCTTGAAAGCAGGGACTCCTGTTTTGGCTGTTTCATTCCAGCCTTTTCCAGAAATATCCAGAAATATTGACTGTGATGAATTATCATAGATGTAGTACACAGATTTTCCCTCTCTGGGAATCAATCTGATATCTTGAATATATGAACATAAAAGCTGACAAAGATCAGCTTTCTCCCTATCATAGATAAAACTGAAGGTACTGCTAAGCTGCATTTATGGATTATCCAGTGTTTCTTACCAAATTCTTCTGTTGCAGTGATTATGCAACGAAGCCCAGGGGGTGACTGAGTTGAACTGGTGCAAGAACAGCCAGATTCATCTTTGGCTGAGTGCTGTGTGTTTTTGAAATTGTTTTTTGTCTGGTTGAAGCAAGTTTTCTAATGTTAACCAGCACATCAAAGCAGTTACAGTGCTTAGGCAAAAGTGCTCACAAAGCCCTTTAAAGGTGGTATGCTTGTTAAAAAATCAGCCTTACTTAGGCCTTGCAGCCTTTTTATACATGCTTCATTAAATCCAGTTGTAGTTAATTAATGCAGCAGAAGCACTTAGCTAAGGGTTTCGTTGGTCCTGGCTCACTGGTTTGTGTGTATGTTTATGTCTTTATGGTGGGTCTGCTGGACCTCCTGTGCCCATCTACCACAGGCTAAAGCTTTGAAAAATCCATCAAGAAATTCTTTTTTCAAAGTCAGTAATAACCAAGCAACTTGAGCAGGGGGTCCCTTAAACTCCCCTTCTCCATCTGCTGGCAAATTGCACACAGTTTAACTTGCACATTGCAGAAGCACCTGTTATAGCAGGCAGTGAAAAGTCATTATAATCTGCCAGTTGTAGTGTGCTGTTCCACCTGCATGTCCTAATGGGCTGTGTCACGGTGGGCTGCCTGTCATGCTTTGCACAGGCAAAGCTCCGGCATCTTGCCAAGAATTTCCAGGTTGGATGTATGACATTAGAAGGCTGTTGGAACAAGCCTTGTGTGCGCTGCTGGCAGGAGAGAACAATGAAGCTTTTTGTGGTAAAAGAAATGACTATCAAGAAATCCTTTTTTTTCCAGAAAATAGTTTCAGTGCTGTGTGATGTTTATTGTGGCTACTTTACCAAGTACTTTTACATTTACTTAGTGTCTGTTTGGAGAATGAGAAAAAAAAATCAGTAGCAAACTCATTCTCATATTTGGAGCAGAACTTTGGGCTGCCTCCTCTCTCTGTACTCTGCATTTAGAAGCAGAGCAATTTGCTTGCTCTGGTGCTTATCCAGTAGAGAAACTGGACAGTCCTTCTTACACTGGCCTGCTCCTGGTGCTGCCAATTTTTCTCTCAGTAGCATCTGCTGACAGGATGGTCAGCCTTGTGTGTCTAACATTTTACATGTGGAACATTTGTCATGTTATCTTCAGAGACTTTGAGGTGAGGCCCTTTTGGCCCAGTCATACTTTTCCCAAGTCTTGTCCCATAATTCTCACAGACATTTTCTAGTTTTCCCAAATTGTATTTTTCCTTCAGGAAGAAAAAATCTCCAAAAGTATCCCAGAAAAACTGTTCCTTATCTTCTACTAAACACCTCTGTAATGTAAAAGCTACCCCTTCTCTCACTGAGATGGGGAAATTTTGGTAGCACTTTGACTTTTAAAACCTCTCTCTGAGGGATTCTCATCTAGCCACAAATGCAAAGCATCTCTTGCACCCAGCTTAATTTTAGTTAGTGCTGCTACAGTCAAGAAATTTGCAGCAGGCAAGGAAGGGTCTTTCTTGATAGAAGCAATCGTCAAAGTTAGGTGACGAGAAAAGAAAAGGTAGAAAAGTGTTTCTGCCCTCAAAATGTCACTGCCTGCCCCATGAACAAAAAGTCAGAAACCTCTTTGAGTTGTGCAAGAGTAACAGCAGCACTGGCTAAATTAATGGCTGTGCTAGTAATAGCAGCAGAGAAGGCTGGTGCACTGTCACTCAGTAGTAATTTGTCTCCTGAAATGCAATGATGTACCTTTTAGTAGGTAACCTGAGAAATCCTTCACTGAAGAAGGCTTTCTCCTGTTCTGCAGCAAAACCTCTCTGCACCCTCCTTTAGTAATGGAGGTGGCTGGGGAGGTGGTGGCAGGACAGGAACAGAGCTGAGATGTAGCTGTGCTGAGCAGCCTCCTTCAAAACCTTTTCAGCAGCTGCTCAATTTTTGGATGTAGCCTCAGCCCTTCTGCTTATATCCTTTCTTTTGGGGTTCCCCAGAGTCTAAAAATGTGCATAAGTCACCTTCAAAGGGCAAAGAAGGGTGCAAAATATTTAAAATCTCTGTGTGTGGTGTTTCAGAACCTCCTTCACAGATTTATTTTTTATTCAGAAAGTGGCTCCAAATGCTCTCTTTAAAAGACAACATTTGCTATCAGATGTTTGCTGGAGTTTAAGATTTATGAAAAGAGCAAACTTCTGTAGGAACCATACTGGGGACAGCTCTTCATAAACCTTTTGAAATATCTTCTTTTATTAGCTTTTGGGCTTCTCCTGCTGGGATTATAATGGGTTAAACAATTTTATAGCACTCTTCTTTTTTTTTTTTCTTTCCCTCAAATGTAATTGAGAACCCCTAATAGGTGATTAGTAAAAGAGGTTGCTGCTATGTTCTGCTCCAAACACTTGGGCAACAAGATGAAGAAAAATTAGTTTCCTGCTTCTACTGGATGACTGGCACTTGGTCTGGGACAGCTGTCTCTGAATTCAGAGTGCAGCTGGCTTCATTTATGTGGGATAAACTGTTTACATGCTAACTTCTTTTGTGGAGGAACAAGTTGCAGAAGGAAGCTGATATATTTGAGAGCTGTGTGTTGGAACAGAGTGTTATTCTGGTGAGAGGTGAAGGTGCCTAGTTGTCAGGAGTATATGTGAACCATGCCTTGTGTCTGCCACTTGTGAGTTGGAGGTTGTAGTTTCTGTAGCATTATGTTTGGGGACCTGGTAGGGAGATATCTGAGCTCCCTTTCAAGCTGCCCACTTCAGGTTCTCTCTTTGGAGACCAGGGGTCCTGCAGATTGGGTGAAGGAACCATAAAGCTCAGAAGTGGTTGGCATCACTTGATCTCTCACTAACTGGAAGGGTGGGCTATGTCAGGGAAGATTTTCTTTGTACAGTCTGATCCTCTGAACAGATAACAGATATTTTCTGTGATTTTGTTCTGGGTCACTGACTAGTGATTGCAAGGAAGGATAACTCTGGGTCAGTCAGTGTTCTGCTTTTCTCTCTTAAAGTTATAAATTTATTTTGCTCCTGGTAGTTACTGTATATCACTGGCTTTTTTTCAGTGAAATATTTAGTAATATTTTTTGTACAGGTCATTGGTGCTAAATCTGACAAGAATATTAGAAACAGAAGAACAGAGAAAATGGACAATAACTTAATTCAGATGAAAATGTAACTCCTCAGCGCAAATGGCATCATACCCTGTCCTACCAGCAGAGTTATCTGACTGCACTGGTGGGTATAGTGAGCTGATCCCAGAGCCAAAGATCATAATTCTGAACAGGTCTTTCAAACTCTTGTATCAGATATCACCTACTGTCTACTTTTGGGGAAAAAAGTCTTGTTGTGCATAAACGGGAATCGCTTCACCTTTGAAAATAACTAATGTTCACGCGCTGTGAGGCCAATACATCAGTTGTATTCAGTGCAGGATTTGCTTTCAGAACTGTGCAGTTCATTCCCAACTGTTGTTTGGGCATGTCTTTCTGGTCTTCATAGCCAGGTTTGTTTGGTTTTTTTTTCCTATTAGTACAAATATATTATTATTGCTTTCTCTGGAGTCTTGGGAAATAAAAAAATATTTTAAGCAGTTTCAGGTAGCGGTGTTTCCTGCAGATAATCACATTTTGAAGACATTGAAGTAACTTGGCTATATTTTCTGCTTTGCTGCATCTCAGAGGGATCATTAGCATGTGGTAAAAGTTCCCTTGTGAACTATTTTTGTTCTTCATATACTGATCTCTTAGCTCCTTCTTTATGATAAAGCTCTGAACATCCTTTACCACCGGCCCTTCTCAGTAGCAACCTGCTCAGAGAACTAGGGGACAGACACTGTTTTTATGTGCTTGCTGTTCCTGGTAAAGCACTGCCAGCCTGGCAAACCAGGATGATGGGCTGGGCTGGAAAACTGAAAAAATGAGCACAGAGACTGAATGTCAAAGGAAAAGAAACAGGGGAGTCCTTGAGGAAAACATGTTGCTGCAGAAAGATGAAATGCCAGTACACCTGTTCTCATCTGCTTTGCGCCATCCATCCAGTCGTGGAGCAAGGCAAGTGACAGCTTAGCTCCTGAGAAGGCTCAGGGATACTCTAATTTGGTACAGCAAGACCCTCCAGTCAGAGGCTGTTAATATAACTTGGGCCCTAGCCAAGGTTTGTGCCAAATGGATTCCCTGATGTCCAGTTAAACATACATGTTTAAAGCAGCTCTCAGAGCTTGCTGATTCTGTCTACTGCAAGGGTTTATCCATTTGAATTTTTATGTTGGAATGCCACTGCTAAGGAAAGGGTTTCCCCTCTGTTCTGTTGAGGTCTGAGCCTTGCAGAGTACTGTAATCTTTTGATGAAGGGAGAGGATAAGAAAAAAGATAGGTATCCAATGTCAAGTTCTGCTTAAATACTTTAGTCTGTCACTAGGGCTTTCATGTACTGTGTCAGATTGTGCCTTGGCTCCAATGTGACATTGAAAAGTCTGAGCCCTTCTATGGGTTAATTACTAACAATATTATGAATACTGGCCACAAAGACCGATATTATATTTGTATTGGGCTTAAATCTTATTTCCACTGAATGCTATATATTATCATTAAATAGTTGATCATTTTTCTTGAGAAAAGGAACAACCACATGAAAAGTAAGGATCAGTAGCATATTTTGAGGAGTGTTTCAGGGAAATTTGATCACAGAATCATTTAGGGATCATAGAGTCCAGCCATTAATTCAGCGCTACCAATTCCACCATTGAACCATGGCCCCAAGTGCCACATCTACACTTCTTTAAATGCCTCCGGGGATGGTGACTCCATCACTCCACCCTGAGCAGCCTGTTCTGGGGAAGAAATTTTTCCTGGTATCCAATCGAAACCTCCCCTGGTGGAACTTGAGGAAATTTCCTTTTCTCCTAGTACTTGATACTTGCAAAAAGAGACCAACTCCCACTGTACTACAGCCTCCTTTCAGGTACTTGTGAAGAGTGATGAGGCCCAGTAACATATCACATATTTTTATCTTATGTGTACCTCTGTACTCAACCGCAATAAATTTAAATGTACTATTTAAAGAGTCATTTATTATGTTTCTGTATGGCTAAAAAGTCAACAGTTTGTATTCCATTAGAAGAAGATCACTGAATAATAATATGAAAGAAAATTATAGTAATGGCTATAATATAATCACAGAAAAAAATCTGTCCATAGTCCTTTCCTTGCGGTGTTTTTTCAAAAATAATTTCTGTCACTCAGAAGACTTTGGGGCTTTTTTACTGTAGAATATAGAAATAAGAGGATAGTAAGATGAAGAAATAATCATCCTTAGGGGACATGCCTCAACTTTTTAAGCATTCGAGACTGATAAAATGAGGTATGTTCCCTAACTGTGAAATTCTTTTTGTAAATGAGTAAAAATGACTGAAAATATTTTTTGTCTTACAAATTGATGATTTATGTGTACCACAATTCATTACACCATCAAGAAAAGGAACTGAGTAGTTTGAAGCCAGTGTTTATACTGGTTTTATGTTTATTTGCAGTTACAGGAATATCTCTAAAACGTACTGTTGAAATTATCTCTTGTAACTGTGATATTTTCAAAAGTTTAAATCATTTGATTTAGCTGCACTTTTATGCTTCAAATATTTCTAAAAGAGCTTTACTGTTTTTCAGCTGCCTACTGACAAATATTTATGAAAATTATATCAGTGCTTCCAGGATTTGAAGTATTAGGAGCCACAGAGGAGGAAAAAGTTTACTTCTCAGCCAAGTCTATAATTGTTTTCTCATTTAAAAGAGGAACTAATGTATTGTTGGCAGTACACAAAGATTTTGTTTTACTGCAATGTTTCATTTTTGTTCTCTTGTGGAGAAGGGGGTCTATTTAATTTGCTGTCTCAGTTAAGTGATCTGTGTGAATAACTGTGGATGATACTGTGATACACTCTGGCTGTTTCTGTAGCAACCTATGGGGGTTTTGTCTGCATTTTCACATTTCTTTCCAAGAACTGCCTTTTTTTCCTGCAACAGTTTTGTTCTCAGAAGCATTGCTTGAATTATTTTTATGTTCTTCATTTGCACGTTGTCTTATATGTGACAGTCCACCATGAAAAACTGAGAAATGGTTGTATAAATTACAGAAAGCACTGTGGCAGTTATGACGATCTTTAGTGATCCTTACACTTTCTGTAATGAGTGGAAAATTGATTTTTGTAATTCATCTTCTTTCTTTTGAAGATGGTGGGCTTATCTGATGAAATGTTACTTTTGCAGCTACTGTGACAATTGTGATTTGTGCAGTGCTATAGCTCAGCAAACTCCAAATATAAGTGAAATTTAAATTGAACTTTAAATCGTGATATCTCTTTGTTTGCATTGTTTACATGCACTGGGATAATGCTTCCCAGATACCTTAGTACTCAAAAAATACTTGTTATCATAACTTTTTTTTTTTCTGGTGACAAAGGCTGAAGAATTCAGTATGAATTTTGGCCTGTTGTCTGTACACAGTGTAGGTTGTGGTGTTTGGTTTGGGTTTGTTTGTTTGCTTGCTTGCTTGCTTTGAAAAACATCCTAGTCGTCTGAGTGTATGTGTGAGTAGATTTGCAGTTTCTGAAGGTGTAGTTTCATTTTATTACACTTTTGAAATAGGTCTGATGCCCCTCTCTGAATAATGACGAATAACCAAAACATGTGCTTCCCCTCTCTCCCAGTTCTCTATTGCTTTCAGATTCTTCATCCTCAGGCAGAAGGCAGCTGTACTGTCAGATTTGGTTGCCCTTGTGTGGCTGCCAGACCCCATCCAGCTATGCTCTCACATCTTCCCCGACCCACCCCAGTAACATGTGGGACAAAATCAGATAAGAAATCTCGCAGGTCGAGACAAAGGCAGGGACATCACTTATCAGTTATTGCCATGGGCGAAACAGACCTGAATTTGGGCAGTTTACTGCCAGTTACTTTATTGCCAGTTAAAGCTAGAGCAGGGTGGTGGAAACAAAGAAAAAAACCATAGAGCACCTTCTCTTTCCAGTTTGTCCCAGACTTGATCTCACTCCTTCCCTGCCACCCTTCCTGCACCCCTGGCCCTGTGAGGCACAGGGAGCTGCGGTTCTGCAAGGTTGTTGTGCTGCAGGACAGGCTGTGCTGGGGCCTGGGGCAGCTCCTCCGTCCTCTTTGGTATTGCAGGGCTTTTCTCACGCTTTTTGCATCACTGACCAGTGACATTTTGCCCTTTATTAAAAACGCTTTGCCTGAGGCACCACCAGCTTTCCACACAGCTGGAACCCAGAGCAGGCACCCCAGCTCTCCTCAGAGGTCTCTGCAACCCCAGGGCCAGCACTGTGACATGAGCAACCCAGGACAGTAGTTGATGATTCTTTTATATTTTTTGGTTTTCCCTTTTTTTTTTTTTAAACAAGATTTCCCCACTGATTTCCCCTCTGTTTGTGCCTTGGAAAATATCTTTGACTGAAGCAGTTGGCTCCTGTTTCTAGTGACACTCCTTGGCACCATGTCCTCCTCCACATTTGTGGCAGCAGGTCAGACTGTTGCACAGGGTGTTATGAAGCCTGTCCTGACTTTCTGCATTCACAAGCTATGAAACTATCAGGAGGTTTGCAAACATACTTAAGTACCCCGTAATATGCTGTGGGTAACATGCATCATTTTAAAGGGCTAAATCTCAAACATGAAGGATCACCAGCTGTAAAGACAAGATTACAATTCAGTGCATCCTTTGGCCTGTGGGAAAGCAAGGGCAATGCTTGTTTCCTTCAGTGGCTTCAAGTATTTTAGCCTGTTATTATTTTTGAGGTGTTAATTGCTCTTAATATTCTCTACCTAGCTGTAAATCTTTCCTAAAAACTTGTCTATGCATTTATAAAAATGGAGATACACAGAAAGTACAGATTGCAAGCTTCAGAGTGATGATACTTTCAGCTTTCCATAAAGGGCAGGTATATAACATCGTACATTAGACATCTGGGGAAGCTGAGGCTTGAAGAAAAAATGACAGAGCAAGTATGTAGCCAGGGTAGCTGCTATCCTGAATTAGACTCGATCTGCTTAGTATTTTCATGTTAATGAAGTTAGGAGCTTTTTGGTATTCTCCCGTAATCTAACAAAGCATCGATATTTGCAGTGACAAATGGGTGGTGATTACCTGGTGAAGATTGATTACAGGCTTTAAATTTGCTGGACTGAAGCTTGTGTTCATGTCCCACCTCTAATAATCATTCAATTTACTCAAATCTACTCTAATTTTAGACCTACAATACCAGTGTTTCCACTTGCTGGTGACAGTTAAATCCTCATTGATATTGGTTAAGCCATTTGGACAATGTGGTGCAAGAAGAATGATGGATTGCTTTAATTTGATATTCTTAGACTGTCTTTGATGTTGCTCTTGCACCACTGAAAACTTGCTGCAGAATTAAATTAACACTGCATCTGCTTTTGTGTTTGTATTCCAATAGCCAGGGGGCATGTAAGCCTGCACTAAAAAAAAATAAACAGAAACTTCTTTCTACTGTGGTATTGGGGGACAGGGTGGATTTGAAACACTTGATTAGAATGACAATGCTGATAGCCAAGATCTCACTTTTCTCTTTTAGCTGCATCAGTTGCATGCTTTGCTAAGAGGTAAGACTATTATATTTGTTTACATAGATATATTTATATTGCTGAAAATGCAAATAATAATTTGAGGGAAATGTTTCCTTTTTGTGCAGAGGGTCCCAAAATTTCCCATATAACAAGAAAGAAATGAAATAAAAGTGGGAGGAAAATATATATGTGTAATTGCATGTTCTATACCTCATGTTGGTTTTGTCCTTCATATCAGCAACTTGAGCTTAACCAGTCCTGAACTCTGAATTCTTAAATAATGCTTTTATTGATCTGAAAGAATGCATTAACTTTTCTTTCACATCACTGCTCCTGTGAGCAAGGCTGTATTCCCAGTAAGCAAACATGGCAGGACATCTACATCTCTGGGGGCTTTTTGACCCAGACAAGGGGAGGTTACCAAGTGCAATGAGAAGTTCCAGTAGCTTATTAAAAGGACCCCAACTTGCTAAAGATGGTGGTTCATAATTACAGCAGTCTGGAATGACTGTTTAGTGATGATTGTAGAACATGCTTTTCTATTTAATTTTTCTGGCAACATTCTGACTAGGATTGTGTTTGTTTTGGCACATATGGTGCTGTGGAAGAGGTGCAGGTGAAGGGCAGTGGATAAGCTTGCTGCTTCACAGGTAACAGCAGAAAGCATTTTTCTTCCTTTCCTTTTGTTTTCCTTGTGTCCTCTTCTGCTTGCTACACTAATCTGCTTTTCTCTCTATACCGTGGCACCGTCACTCCAAGAGTGCAGAGACTTTCTGAGGCAGGAGAAACCATTTCTGGGTTCTTTCTTGCTGTGCTGATTGAACCATCAGTTGGCCAGAAAATATGTCCAGCCTGCATGTGGTCTTGATGATGGACTGACTGATCTCATCCGGTCCACTTGGTAAACTTTATATCCTTATCAGAGATCTCCTGAAAGGTGAAGTGCTTCAAGTAGTTACTAGTAACATTGCATTGTTTAACCCACAAACCTTTATGTAATCCTTTTTATACTCTTGGCAATTGTTTAATCACTCACCTATCCCCTTTGTTAATGTCTAAACTCTGAGATGCATAATATAAACAAAAATGTTTTCTCAAGGATCTAACAGGAACAATTTTCACATGAAAATATCCTAATTAACCTCTGCATTTTTGTGAAATTTCTGTCAGCTTGTAATTGCAAAGATGAAAATGTTTGTTACGTTACACACAGAAATGAACAAATCTTTCCAGCCTCTGATGCTAAAGAAGTTAAATTCTGGTTTTAAGCAAAGATTAGACTAATGGCAGAGGTGCCTATTTGCTATTTGTTGCTCTTGGATAAAAATCAACTTAATATACCAAAAAATACCTGATCTGAAAAATGCTCAGATCTGAGTACCTTTCTGGTGACTAGAATGGGCTTTGGATCAAGTCCACAAATTATAAATATTGTAGCTAGGTCCTTTTACACAAGAAATACACAGAGTTTGAGACAGTTCCATTTTCTACTAACACCTGCCATTTTAAGACAGTTCCTCAAATAGTAACACACTCATTGACCTAAGTCCAGACTCTTTCACTCTGCAAAGGCCACAAGATCTTAGAGGACTTATCAGCACCTGCTTGCTTGGTTTATATGGCTGGACTTCAATCCAGTCAATTGCCTCAATAGATCCATATCAGTAGAGAAGAGTAAATGAATTTTGTGCTATTGAGTTGAAAGTAGTATTTACAAGATTCAATAAGATCCTTCCAAAGCTTAACCTTTCCTTTGAATGCTAGAATTTATTGGGGTGACAGGGTGTGCTGTTTGGGCTGCTTTTTTGTTGCACTCTTTGTCCATCACAGCCAATGGATTTCTGTAAGTCTAGCTAAATGTATTCCTGTATCTCATTAAAAAAATATATATTTTTTAATATTCAAGGTAGGCAATTTATTGAAATACTCACTTGTCACTTCAGGGTTCATGTGGTCTCACACTGGCGAAGTTACAGGAGTTAGACTGTCACTGGAAATGTCCTAAATGTTTTTTTATTATTATTTTTTATTTTTTATTTCGTTATGTATCTGAGAAGGTTGCCTGTAGGAAGGAATCACTGAATGTGTGTTGAGTATCTGCATTGGAGGAATTTTAACTCCCCTCCTCTTGGCTCCTCTTTCCCCCCAGCAGAGCTAAGCTGTGGCACAGAATAAACCTGTAAGCGGCTGTTCGGCATCCGTGAAAATTAAATCCCTCTGACTTGGACACCTAAGTATTTTGAAACAAAATTGCACACACTTGGCATTCAAATGCTTTCACTGTTTTTGCTGGTTTTAATCACTATGAACCAAAAATCTTTATTCTGAACTTGAGTTTCAAGTGACTTGGTTTCAGGAAGGAAGCCATAATGCAAAGTACATTTCATGGAAACAGTCACAACTGTATGTGAATAAGATTTTTTTTTAAAGACAAGATAAGTCCAGACAGATTTAGACACTCTATCTTTTGGTACATGAATTCCAAAGAAAAAGAAAAAAAGAATTAATTTTCGTAGTAGTTTTGAGATTTGTACAGATGTTTTATGATGGAGTGTATGCTCCAGTATTTCTTCTAAAATCTTAGAACAGAATAGTGCTAAACCCAATAAAGACTTGCACTGCATTTAGCCATATGTGGTATGATAACAATCACAATTAATGGGTGGAATAGTGCATTTATTTTATGGGTGAACAACTCAAGTGTTCGGTGCTCTGGCACTGAACCAGCAGAGCATTTGGGTGTCTGCTAACTTCAGGAAAAATGTTTTTGTTTTGTTTTATTTTGTTTTTTTTTTTTTTAATGAAATAACCTTTCATGGTTCAAGTTCAGAGCTTATTTTAGTTATCCCAGTAAAGCTGCAGGGTTTTTTTTCTTTTGTTTTGTTTGGTTTTATTTTGTGAAATTTTAAAAGCTAAAATTAGTGGAGAAGGCTACTCTTACCTTTAATGCACGCAGAGACCCTTTATTTGTTAATGCCAGAGTTCTCACTGTCCTGCATGAATGAACCTATTGTGAGGATCCCTAAAAAGAGAGCTGGAATCGCTGCTATTTGTGATTTAAAATAAGTGATTTGGTATGGGTGCTGGATTAATGTGCTATTGCATGCTTTATTTATACATTTATTTTAAAATGTTTTATGAACTTGAAATAATGCACTCATCTCTGGCATCCAGTATGATTTGCCCTACTTAATCTATTTTGCTCCTCTTCCTTTCCCCCTATCTATTTTCAGATTGACTTTGTCCAATTTTTTTTATAACTATTTTTAGAGGTGAATGTCCTTTGTGGTGTATTTTTAATCATGCTGAGTTGCTATATTATGTTCAAGTCTTATTAACGACTGACATGAACTGAGAATAGTTCATTGTAGTGGGCAGTAGAGTCCAATAACTTATGAATTCTTAAAATAACTGGCTTTTTGATTTCTCATTTTCTACTTCTGGGTAGGAATATTTTTTATTCTGAGGAATAAAAAATAAGGGCTTTAAATCCCTTCTGTTACAACATCATAAAGTCCTTTGCTTATCTGAATTGCATAATTAGCATGGCATGACAAACGAAAGGGAGGGAAAAATTCCTACTACTTGTCCTATCCTCTTCCACTTCCGTTTGTGACTCAATTGCACTTATGTGTTGAATCGTTTGAAATCTGGGTGGTGCCCTTGTGGATACAAGGTACCCTGTAGCAGATGCATCACTGAAACCTGTACCTATAGAAGGGCACAGGAGACCTTAGTGGGTTGTCTCTACTGTTTGCTGGACAGGAGAGATGAAAAAGATGACCTTTGTGGGGAAGCTAAGTGCTTCCCATAAGCTGCTGGCTGAACTCGCAGAGACAGACTGGAATCAGGAGCCTCACTACTGCATTATGTCACTCCTGAACACTTCATGTTTTCTAGCACAAATTTCAGTGAGGAAAAAAACCCAAACTGTCCTCTGTTTCAGGACTATCTATAGGTTTATGGCTATGAGAAAGCATCAAAGATGAGAAAGCATTCACTTTCATTGCATACTCTCCTAATGCACTGTACCATTTTGTTATTAAAACATAAAAATGACGGCTAATGCATGTTTCTCCTATGAACTTGTGAGCATTTACAAAAGGGTTTGTATGGACTGGCCATGGAGGAGCTCAGGCTCTACATGGGTCTGGCTGTGCAGCTGTCCCTACTTTAGACTCACACCTTCCACAGCCTTTCTGCTGCTAGGAAGGACTAGTGGGCAGTAGCACTGGCAGGTCTCCCTGCAGGCACTCATGCTGCCTTAGACGAAACTTGAGCAGAGGTGACTCCTTAGAGGTGACAGAAGAAAATTATAATGGAATAAAGGTACCATTGCTCAGTCAAACACCAAAGAGGAGCACCCAACATTCAAAGCTAACCACAGAGTCACAGAACCACAGAAGGGGCAACATAGAGGACCACAGTGCATCATGTTGTCCAACCTCCGTGCTCAAGTGTGGTCAGCCCAGAGCACTTCCCGCGAAATTGTGCCCAGACAGTTGGATTATATCCAGTGAGAGAGTCTGCAACCCCTCTGGGCAATCTGTTCCAGTGTGCAGTCAACTGCACAATAAAGAAATTCTTCCTCATATTCAAGTGAAACTTTCTGTGTATCAGTTCCTGCCTGTTGCCTCTGTTCCTATTGCTTGACACCAACAAGCAGAGTCTGGCTCCATCCTCTTGATGCCCTCCCTTCAGATACTGACAGACACTGATGAGACCCCCTCTCAGTCATCTCTTCTCAAGGCTGAATAGGCCCAGCTCCCTCAGCCTTTCCTCATAAGAGAGATGCTCCAGTCCCCTAATAACCTTTGTAGCCCTCCACTGTACTCCAGTATCTCTCTTGTCCGGAGGAGCACAGACCTGAACACAACACTCCAGGTGCTCCTCACCAGGGCTGTCTAGAGGGGATAGATCACCTCTCTCCACCTGCTCCTAATGTACCCCAGGCACACCATTGGGTTTCTTGGCTACAAGGGCACACTGCTGGCTCAGACCATAATTAGCTAATGGCAATCATGTTAGCTACTTGAACTTGGGCAATGAAACAAGATTCTTGAAACAACTTAGAGATCGTCACAAACAACACTAGAAACTTTTTTCTGCAGTTGTGAATTCAGGTAGCTGATTTCCCCAGCCAAGGAAAAGTTACAGTGAAGCTGTCTAGGCAGAGTGAATCTCCTGTGCAGTAGTGGTGCTAAACTGATTTAAAGACCTCTAGCTCTTTCTCTGAATGCTGCATGGGGACTTTCCAGCCCGGATGTCACAGTGAAGTGCCATGGTATTTGGTCTGTTGTCTCAGGCTGTACAGATTCTTGGCCATACAGCTGTTGCCGCTGTTGCCACTCTTCCTGAGCTTCCTTTCATTTCCAAGAGACTTTCAAAATAATATGTTTAAAGCAAAGCATCAGGTGAAAAACATTCTTTATCCCTTTTCCCTTCCTGTTTGCGTGCCAGAGGGCTCGTTTTATCTTGCTCTCTTAGTTGTGCTATTAGCTTGGTCTAATCCCTCTCTGTTATCAAGCTGCCCTTTTCTGTACAGATAGGCTTGATTAGTTTTCCACTCAAGAGGAATTATAGGCATGGATATGAAGGAAAACTGGGGGCTGTGAGAAGAGTTAAGGAACTGAGAAGTCTGTCTCCTCCTCAGTCCCAGAGTGATAGGGAAGATGAATGCTCTGTTCACTGGACCTTTGCAGCAAGCTTCACTGTAATTTTCACTAAGACAAAATGTTAAGATTTTATAATCTTCTTATAAAAGTTTATCTACCACACAGCATGCTTACTCCTGGTGTGGTGAGATAAGTGCCATGTGTGAGAAAGGTGTGTAGATTTTGAATTTGGAACTTGAAGAACTGTAGTGTGATATGAGGTTGGAAGGAGTTTATTTGCATAAATCCTTCTTTTTTTTTATTGTCTTGTAGTTTGAGTGAAGAAGTAAGAAGTTGATAGGCTGTGGCCTAGAGGGTAAATATCAGAAACTAGCCAGTGATCTAATACTCAAAATGTATGGAAAAGGTTTCAGTTGAATTACTTGGATATGATTTGTTATTCTTATAAAAAAATGTTCAATGTGATTAACTTAGTGATGAAAAAAAGCTTAAACTGAACTACCTACAAGTTTTCTTTGTTTTAATTTTAAGACTTTAATCTTCTACCTTCATGCGTTTAGTGAGGGGAGCATGCTGTGCATTGGCTTGGGGAAGGTACTGATGTTCTCTAGCATTGATTTACAGATAGCTCTAGCAACTGACCCTATCATCCAGCTTCACATCCCTATGTGGTTTTCTCCAGTTCAGTTCAGAATGGTTGTACAGATTAAACCAGTTTATTAGATCCATGAATTTAACCATACTGGTGGGCTTCAGCAGTTTTGTTGGCATACTTGGTCAGTTTTTAGCTCCATGAATGCAAAGCAGTTGGAGCCTGTCTTTCTGACAAAATGTGCTTGTGCTTTTCGAAGACATTTGGTTGAAAACTATCCGAAGACCTTTGCTACACTGATTTATTATTTCCCAGTAACTCTCCCAAAGAGTATCATCACTTTACAGGTCTGGAATGAAAACAGCTGAGGTCTCTGCTTTGTGTTCCACTGAAGGAGAAATGTTTGCAAAAAGAGCTGGAGAAACTCAGCACAACAACTGGCAGAGCTAAGTCCAGGAATGACCCCAGTAGGGTTCTTTAACTGGCTTCTGCTACATGCTGCTGCATGTGAATTATTCACCAGCTTACACTTATGAATAAAATACATGCCTTGGGAAATCCAGCTGCTATGTGCCCTTCTTATGCTGTCTCCTGTCCTTTTCTTCTCCCCTCCTACTCCAGCATTAAGTCTACAGTCATGTTTTCTTCATTTCCAGACTAGGACAAGTTTTGTGATTTAGTCATAAGATTCCAAGGGAGTATCTGCTGTACTCAAGTCCATTTGGAAACACAGCCATGCTTATTCAGCTTTTCACTAATAATTCTGATTTTCTAAGTAAGGATTTTCTGCACTTGCTTGCTGTGTGTTACAAAACATGCTTCACATAATCTGCGATGGGGGGCCTGTGCCCCTTCGCTGTAATGGTGTGGGGGAAGTGAACAATTGGCTTTTAATGCATTGTCGACTTACTCCCATTCTCAGTATGCTTTGTGTTTTGGAAATTTTTTGGTCATCTGCGAAAATACTATTAATTCTCTTAAACTGTTGCATCAAACAGGATGCCCACTGAAAACAAACACTACCACCCACACCCATAACCTCCCAAAATGAAGTTCAAATAAGAGGTACAATCCTATATCTGCAGCTCTCCCTGCCTTTCGTCTGTCCTTGACATTAAATGTGTCTTGTCTGTCACTGGACCTTTGCTGATTAAAGGTTGCCAAATTTGACTGAAATTTTCTGTTACATGTTTACGTCATAAAGGATTAGAGTTAGAGCACGAAACTAATTTTTCCCCATTTAAAGGATTTAATTTTTATAGAAGGGGAAAACAGTGCATTAACCTCTTAATGAAACCTGCAATCCTGTTTATTTTCTTCCTCCCCCAACAAGAAACACAGCTGATTTATTTAGTAAAACATTCATTGTATTTTACAAATATCATTATCACTGGACTCTAAACAGATGCTGGTTCAGTTATTGTGTCTGCTGCTGCATTCATTTGTCTCCACAGGAGCCAGATATGGGGGAGTTGCAATGGCCTGAAAACAAATGTAGCCCTTCAATATGCTTTTAAGTCTTGGTGAAAGGTCTTGGGTGATCCAAGTTTTAGAGGTGGGCCTTATAAATGTATTTTAGCACTAACAATCATAATTACAATAAAGACACTAATGACCTAATCAGAAGGTAACTCTCACATGCTCAAATCCGAGATTCTGATAGAGGCTTTGTTGGGTATGTAATACCTGGCAGTGTGTTTTGACACAGCCCTTTATCTCAAAGGTTGCAAAGTACAGGGCTGAGCCTGGAGTGTTGGGAGGAACTAACTACCTGGAAAGAGTCTTCTCAAGGGTGCCTTTCATGGAAGTCCTTTTGACATTAATGTCCATGTAATTGACCTTGGGGACTAGCTGAAATGTGCCAGGGAGCAGTAGCATCAGTACTTTATGGATCTGCTGGGAAACTTCTGCTTTCTGTCCCTCCTGTTTTGGGATCTAAACCCCTTTTCAGGTTGGGCAATGCAGGACTGCAGCCACCAGGTTCATCGAAGGGTTTAAACTGGTCATCTGCTGGTGACTACTCTGGCACAGAGAAAAACAAATGGGGGGAAGAAAGTCCAAAGCAGATTTCAAAGATACTTATCCTTGTCCTATTCCCAGTTTTAATTTGATTTTAAGCTTTTCAAGCATCTTTTATATTAAACATAGTAAGGAGTTCTTATAAAATGGCATAATGGTGAAGAAGCAGCCTCTCATTACTAAAGGGTCCAATATCATTGCAATATACTCTTCATGTTTTGTCTAACAGTAGAACATAGTGCAATGGGAGGTTTTCTTGTGGAAAAGAGAAACTTGAATGATCAGCAATATATTTTTGTTTTTCTTAAAATGGTTTCCTCTTCTTAGTATCCAAGAGAGCTTTTTCAATAAAATATTATCGACAGCAAAAACATTATCTAGTGTATAGACAGATGGCAGGATGATAATTGTTTAGAGGGACAGATGGTAGTTTCTTGTACCCACTTTCTAGTTTCTGTGTTTTTAAAGCTCAGCAGTTGCATTGTGCAGCATTCATGGTACCATAAAATACCAACCACTTTAAATAACTCTGAACCAGGCTTTCGAGTGATTTGTTTAAAAGGAGCCAGTCCTATTTAAAACATGATCAGCTGAGGATGCCTAGATATTTGACAAAGCAGATTGTAATTTAGCGAAATTGTGCCTAACTTGTAGCTTAAATGCTCAGCAAATGCAGAACCTTTCTGCCTCCTTTCTGTCAGAAATAAGAAGTCTGAAATTAAGGAAGAGGAATGCTTCTTTAAAAAAAAAAAAGATCTAACTTGGCACTAAGGAGAGGGCACCATAGGAATAAAAATAATGTATCAGCTGGAGTAAGCTGCCACAGATATTATTTGTAGAGACATGTCTGGAATTCCAAGTTAGTTTCTTCCACAGACTACTGTAAAAGTGATTAAATCTACAACACAAAGAATCTTATACATAAATGACTTATAGTGAAAAAACAAATCTTTAGTTGTCCTGTGAATCTGAGGTTTACATGAAACACCTTTATTCTTCTCTACAAAGACTAAGGTCTTGTCAGGAGTAATTTTATGAAACACATGGGGATGCTTCAGGCTGAATCCTGCATGGTTTAACAAATCTTTTTTCTCTGTCTCATTCTTTTAACCTCTGCAAAGGGAAAGAAGAGATACGTGTTCAAAAGGTTTGGTTTCCAAAGTTAGAATGATGGGGGCACCTTTCAGTACAACTGATGAAGCCCTCATCACATGGGGGTCAAGGGTCTGCATCATCAGATTGTTTTCTGGTGGGCTTCTCTTAGCCTCCACACAGTTCTGCTTTATACAGTACATTGAAATATTAGCAGGCTTTTTGGCTAAGCTTTCATCTGGAGGTGTACTACAGGGATTCTTGTCTTTGATACTTACTGTTTGAATAAATATAATTTATTGTATATGAAAGAAGGCTATAAAGCTATCAATACAGTAAGTTTCAACACAGCAACAGCCATAAGTGAGGTGGCAGCATCCCAGTAACAATCCCTTGGCTTCAGGGGTGATGTTCTCCTTGGTGGAGGAAAAAGCTTAATCACCTGTGCTTTGAGTAGTCAGCCTTCAGGATGCTATACCATGAGAAACTGTTCAATCCAAGATAGCAATTTAAAAGATGAAAGCATTTGAAATCATAGTTTCAGTGTTTTGAAAAAAAAAACCTTTGTGTATCTGTTTTTTATGAGCTACATGTTAAATGATTTTCAACACCAGAATCACAGTATAGTCTGAATTGGAAGGGACCCAGAAAGATCATCGAGTCCAACTCTTAAGTGAATAGCCCATACAGGGATCAAACCCACAACCTTGGTGTTATTAGCACCATCCTTTAACCAACTGAGATAATGTCAGGGTCATTTTATATAAGATGTGCGAGGAAAAATACAGACTTTAAATTTACATTTAGAGAAATGGATGAAAACTGAACTTTCAGCCAGTGGACACAGACCTGTCCAATTCTGAGATAAAGTTCTATCCAACCTGGGAAATGGAAAGTGTGCTGTGCAACACTAGCCAAATCAGACAGTCCAATTTATTTATTTATTTATTTAAATCTTGCTTAATCACAATGAACTGCTTGTGAGCAATCTGGAATCGCAGAATTATTTGAAAGAGATGTTTTACAAATAATCCTGAATAAGGAGTGCATGTGGAAACTGCCAAGTGTTGTTGGACAATTCGCAAACAGGAGGAGGCTAAACTCATTAAGTAAATGATTCACTACATATTAGCTCAGTTTTCCTTCTGAGCTTTGAAGACTGTTGGAGCTGAAAATCTGTTTTGTTGTTTTGTTATTAAACTTTTTTTTTTTGTTTTCCGTACTGTAATCATGTTGTTTGAGGCATTAGTGTGAAAATAGATGTGGAGGCAATAACAGACTTATTGTAAAGTTAAGCTTCTTAAGGAGCATCACTGTCTGCATGAACACATGAAACACCCCACACCTACTAAGAGGCTGAAGGGTGTGGAATTTTCCCTTTTAAAATTGTACTATTCTGATTAACAGGAATCTTGCCTATCTGTGTGTTTGGATGCATGACCAAACCAACTGAAATTTTGGGGGTCAATTTTATTTTATTTTCTTTTTTTAATGGGGATAATGAATTTAATATCTGATATAGCTTTGCTATCAGCTTCTGTGAGGGTCAGGTCTCTCCTTAATCAGACTGCAGTGGGCAGAGTGTTGCTAGTGCTGGACACTGTCTCCAAGTTCAGCTTTGCAGTCAACAGGCTGAGTCTGTCTCTGCTGTGTGCACTGATGAGACTGGCAAGTTAAGTCTGAGCCTGCTTGGGCTGTCATGCAGCTGAGGCTCTCC
Source organism: Climacteris rufus (assembly GCA_013398175.1). Classification (NCBI taxonomy): domain Eukaryota; kingdom Metazoa; phylum Chordata; class Aves; order Passeriformes; family Climacteridae; genus Climacteris; species Climacteris rufus. The sequence goes on along the minus strand of VZRZ01008460.1, from coordinate 2,249,993 downwards.
AGTGGTCTTGTCCTTCATTTCCACTGCTCCAGTTAGCCTAATGCTTTTCCTTAACTGCTTCTGAATTCTTTCATGATAGCAGATATATAGCTAGTGTCATCTGACAGATTTTTAGGCATCTCTGTTGTAAACATGTAAGTATTCATTTAATGCTTGAATTGCTTTACCATCCTCTGTGGCTGTATTTCTCATTCCTTTCTGAAATGATCTTTCTTCATCCTTGGCTGAGTCCCCTTCTATACTTTGAGAAAAAGCTTCTTGATATCTAACACTGCCAGCTATACATCTTCCAAATTTATTTCAGATTCTTTCCTGACTTATGTGTCTTTTTTGAAAAGTTTTTTCTTTTTGCTCTCTGTTGTCTTGATTCACTTTTTTTTTATATGGCATGTTTATTATAAACTTGGTCTTCACAAAGTCTTTATGAAGACTTGCAGTTTCTCATAAAATCTTAAAAAGATTTCTTGAAAAATTACAAATGGTTGCTTAGGTTGGTTGTTCCCTGGCCTAGGGACGAGATCTGGGATAAAAATATCTCAGTTTTCTTGCCCTGTTTCTCCCCTGAATGACAACATATCTAGTAACAAAATCAGCATTTCTTTGGCAGCTGGCATTTATTTCTGTGCAGTGAAGGAGAAGATCCCTTTAATTTGCAGTGATTGGGAAAGTGTCAGGTGTTGGACTGAAGAGTGAAGGGTTTGGTCAGTGCTGTGTCCTGCCATGTCACTGACCCACCACATCCTGATCCTGGTGCTGAAGGTGGGATCTGGGCTGTGGGGACCCTTCCTGATGACAATGTGTTTGATGTGCTCCTTTCAGTGGCCTTGCTGTAACCCATCCAGAGACAGCAGTATTCTTGTCTGGAGGCAGGACAGGAGGCAGAGTTGTGGAGGGGTTGTCGTGGTGACTCTGAATCCTTGTAAGTGGAAGTCATGAGACAAAATAAGGTAGTGATAAGGTTCTAACACTCCTATGAGCAGGAAAGCCCAGTCCTTTGAACACAGTGTTGAAACCTACCCTTTGCAGAGGCTGAAACTGAAAAATGTGATTATTTCCTTATTAATAGGAATGATATGATTTATCAGGCTCTTCAGAAATCTTTTGCACACATATAAAACTATTATTTCCAAGTTAAAAAATTATTCTTGCTTTACAAATTTCCCAAATCACATACCTGTGTCTAAATCAGCTGCCTACAGGAAAGGGGTGATTTCTGTTAGCTTTCAAAAGTTATGCAAAATGCACTTATAAAAAAAGGATAATTTGAGTGTCAGATTATCAGAAAATATTTGCTTCTTCATAATACTTTGATTTTTTTTTTCCTCTTTACCCGTCCCCCTACCCCCATTAATCTATACTACTGTGGAACAAATGTTTGCATAAATCGTGCCAACTTTTGAATTAGCAATAGATGAATCTCAAGCGGCTTAAAAATTTGCTTAAGTAAACAACCAATGAATCACATGTTCCTCTAGGGTTTTTTGAAAGTAAACAACAATTTTTTCCCAGTATAAAATAGGACATTTCTGTTTTAAAGATAGGCTCTCTGCTTGAGGCTGGAGATAGACTGAACTTTCCTAATGACAAAACATACTTTTTTTAGAATTCTAAAAAGGTAGATTTCTGAGCTTGAAGAAATCGTGCTTTCAATGCCTTGGAGAAAGGCTGCCCTTTCTGCTAGTACTTCGCTTTACTTTGGATTGGCTTGAGTTTGAAGGTGGAATCAGGCCAACTGCAGCAAAGGAACTGGCATTTGGTAAATTGTCGTGGTCTCCTCAGCATGTCCAGTGTTGTGATGTCCTCTTTGTGCTGCTATAATATGATGGCATGAGTGATTAATCTTCCTTTCTAGCAGGGCATCTCAAAAACTAAAACCAAGTTTGGATCACTTCAAGAGATTTTCTAGGTATTGTGTGAACTGAATGTTCTCAGTGTGCCAGGCTGTGGGATTTTTTCCTAGCACTGCATTAGTCACATCATTTGGCAGCAGAATACTTATTAAACAGACTATTTTCATCAATTATGGTTCTGTTTTTCACATATGTCATAAAACCTAGTGGTTTTTCTGCTTCATGTTGCAATGAAACAAGTGGTACTTAGGTGAATGGAACTATCCTGCTTCTGTTCCTAATGAAAGATGGGGGTTGAGGCTTGTGCTGTAAGCCACAGCAGTAAATGACTGTCACTTGCTACTGCTCATATGATTTTACACTTTCTGGTTCAAGTTAAAGTTAAGATGTTAGTGCTAAGGATAGCATTTCTTTGAAAAATTATTTTAATAATTATAAATTTATTAATATTATTTAATGATTATTTTAATGAAGAAATAGAAATGTTTTAACCTTGACATCAAGGTGTTATATGGAACCAATGTCACATTCAAAGTAAATGTACTTCTTCATCTACATTTTTCTTATTCACATGCATTCAATAATGAAAACAAAATGAAATATTCTGAACAAAGTTTAATAATGTTCTCCTTGCCCAGGAGAGTTCAGGCTCCTAAGTCAAGGCATGTATATGTGTGAACACCTCTTTAAAGGCAGAGATCCTCTTGTAAAGCAATAAATTACTCAAAGCCCTTATTTTTTTAATTTTGTGCTTGGCTAACCAACTGACATTTCTAAATCTTTTACAGAATAGCTTTTTTAGGGGTTGTGACATTTAAGCCACTTGTGCTTTGCTGCTTCTTAGCCATTATGTAATTATGCTCAACACAGGTCATACAACCAGGTAAGGTAGCATGTTAGCTGAGTAGGTGAACTTATTGACACAGGCTGGAGATCTGACACTTGGTCTGATGTCAAATATTAAACCACTAGGATAGATGGGGTGAAATGCTTAATAGTCTTGGCACAGAAGAATTAAACCAGCAAGTATTTTAAACTTTTCATTTTAAAGAAAAGTCATATGTAACTGAAAAAGTCTTACCATAAACTGAACACTTCATTAACTTAAAGACTAAATTAAAATGTAGGTGAAAGTGAAAGTTTACAGGAAAAATGAATAAGATGACAACAATGAACGACAAAATTGATGGGAGAGAAATGAAGCAGCTACACAAACCCTGAACTGTCCATATAGTAGCTAACACTCTAGAGATGGTGTTAAATATAGAAGAGCTGGATGGAACAACAATAGCCACTCAGAAGAGCATATTCTGTGCTAACCACAGAAGATTGTGAAAGAAGATGCTGAAGATGGACAGAGCCACAGTGGGAGAATTCATCACAAGCAGGGTCTCTGGTCTGATGAGTGTGGACCCAAGGAGGAGTTCTGGGGTTTGTTCACACATACAGCTGCTTCCCAGGAGGTTGCCTGGTGGGTAGGCCAAATCAGCTTGAAATGAGAGATTAAAATGAACCTAGAAAGCAAAGGGGAAAGAGAATAGATGCTGTTGGGATTGTCAGGGAAAGGATTTTCTGGATCAGCCACATGCTGCTGGGTGCCTGTTTTAGTGGATTGGCACAGCAGGTCTTGCACAGCTGGAGGTATCTGATAAACTGTTATTTCAGCACAATTTCCTCTGCAAATAGTTACAATGGAGTGGGGAAGGGTCCATTCATTCTCCTTCCTCTGTGGATAATTCAATGAGCCATGATTTCTGAGTTATTCTTTCTTTACAGCTGGATGAAATTGCAGAAGGCTGAGATAAAGTGTTATAGTATGAGCAGGTACAACTTTGGTCTTGTTAGTTCTCATCTTTCCAGATGTTTTCCTTTGCTCTGCAGCAACAGGAATGTGGCAGAAAGGTCTTAGCCTAGCTGCTGCTAAAAGGTATAATTTCAGTACTGTTACTTTGGTACAGTCACTTTGAGTCAAAGTGTTGGCTACTAAAGTTGATGCTAATCCTATGCTGCTGTTGTGCAGTAAAGTATGGTCCTGTGTGTACTTTAAAACAGTGAGGTGCCAGTGCTTCTTTGTTCACTCCTGTAAATATTTTCTGCTCTTGATGAAGACATAAAGATATTCTTTGCTCTCTACAAGAAGAAAGAAAGACTTTTAGATATTGATGTTTTGGAAATCGTTACAAGAGAACCCCTGGAGGCTGAGATCTCGGGCTTTACTGAATGAGACTGAACCTATGTCTGTTCTGGTGTATTCTTTCTTTAGATACCTCTGATAATATCCAATGAGTGGGAGGTGGTCTGGCCTCTTTGGTGCAGTGACCTTTGAGTGTGAGCTGTGTGTGGAACTGCTGTGGTGGAAAGGCAGCCCTTGCTACCAAAGCATGAAGTGTGAACAGAGTCTGAAGTTCGGGCATTTCTCCTCAGAAGGTTATGCTCTTCTCACCAGACCAGAGTTTCCCAAGGGCCAGCAGCATCTCTGCTGCCTCTGCCCGGTGTGAAAAGCCATGATGGTTGTTATGTCTCGTCAGTGCTTGCTCAGGCTGATCTGGCCTTAGGTCTTATTTAGCAGCTCTTTCATTCCAGACAGCTTTTCCTGGCTAGGCATGGCAAGTAACAATGAGACACTGAACACTTTTATTTTTTTCCCCCCAGAATGATATTCTCTTTCCAGTGATTAATGAGTTCTCTGACTGTCATTTTAAGGTGGGATGTAACATCAAGTGTCTCTTCTCGCGTTTAAGAGGAGGCAAAGTCCTCACATAAACAATACACAGTTCTCTTTGCTTGAGTGTATAACCATCAAATGAAATATGACTAAGCTCTGGGATACTATGGGCAGCAGAAAGTTAATCACTATTTCTTCATGCTTTGTGTATCTGTCTCTTCTGGTACTCATTAAAAAAGGACATCAGTTCCCCAGTAAGTACCACACCAGATGCTACTTATTCTGAATGAGAACTGAAGGAACCATCATGAAGGCAAAATTCACATCATTTAAGTGTGCAATGAGAGCAATTTGCAGTCATGTAGGGAAGTACTCTTTTAGAATTGCTATTAGTGAAGTTGCACAGGGAGGCAGAATGTGATGGTTAGCTCCAAACATGAATATGTTTGTTTTCAAAGGGTTAGGAATTAATAGCTCAGGGTAGAATAATCTAATTCCAACTGCTTCTGAATGATGAGTCACTCCTTATCGTCTCTTTGCTTGAGAAGGTTAAGGCCCTTGCAGTGTTGTTAAATCTTTTTGACCCAAGTGCTGTATGAGTTTAAAAGAGATACGCAATTCAAAATTACCACCTTCTTAAAAATTGTTATCTTCTAATGTTATGTGCCTTTGCTTTCACCTCTGACCATAACGAGTTTCTGATTGCTTGGTATACTCTTGGGGAAAAAACATACTTATGAAATGTTGTATACCTAAAGGTTAGGGTCATACATAAATTTTAACTTAGATATCTCTGAGGTGAATTTCCCTCTGAAGATGACTTTTTCTCTTGGTCATAAATGTAGCCTAAGGTGACAAGCTTATACATAGACAACAAATTTCCACATGCCTGTGTTAGACTAGGTGAATCCTAAAGAGAGCACCTAAAGGGACTGACAGTTTGGCTGGAGTGTAGACTGAGGATAGAGTTTCCACAAAATAATCTGATGTTTTGATCACTTGACATGCAGGACTGAAAAAAAAATGAAGAACGTATGCCTGTTTAAAACATATTTTACTGAAAGCTCTGTTTCAGTGGACAGAAATACATCTTTTTGCCTATGGAGCTCTTGTTCACTAGAGGATGTGAGGGTGCTCAGGGTGAAGGCACTTTTGTGGCTCTTGGGTCTGCTCATCCATTGTGCACCTTTCCTGAACCCGGCCAAAAAGCTCTGTAGTGAATGCATGGCCCACAATCCCTTTCTAAATCAAAAAAAGCTTTCTTAGCTGGTGCATTATTTTTTGTTTGCTTCAGGCATTCTGGTAATTCTATAACTATAAACTCAAGAAAAATCTGAGACCTGTTTGTACTCTTTTTCGGAAAATTTGCTGTGGAGTAGTGCTCTAGCACATAATTGATGACTAATAGCTTTATTACAGACTGGTGGGGTGTTTTGTTGTTGTTGTTTTGTTGCTTTAGTTTTTTTCTAAAGAACACATAACATATTTGTCCAACATTAGAAAGTCCCTGTAAAATCTATAGGCACAGGTAATATTGGATTTCTCAAGCTAACTGGAGTGCTAGAAATGCTTGCTTGTATCTGATGGAGCAATGTGGTTTGGTGTAACGTTCTCTTTTTCTGAGCCACTGGGAAAGAAATATGGCAAAATGTTTGTGGATCTGAAGACACCTGCAACAAACAGTAGAGGAACATTGACCATAATGCATTTCTACCAGTCAATATATATTTACCAGCATGCTATACGGTACACTCAAAGCTAGAAGTTCACTTGTTCCCCGGAGAGCCCAGGAAATAAATTCAGTTAAAACAAACATTTCCCTGCTGAGAAGTCTGTGCAGTGGCTGTCAGAAAGGACGTTTTAATTTATTGGTTACCAAGAAGCTGGCTGGCCCTAGAACACCAACAAAGTGTTCTCTACTGCAGTTTCTCCCCATACAAAGTAAACTCAAATCATCTTCAGTGCTGCTGGTAGGCTTTTTTATAGTTCTGGCTTCTGAGAGCAGGCAGTGCTGAGTAGTCTCTGTTTTGCCATTTTTAGTTTGAGGAAAATGGAAAATTTCCCAGGCTATACGTCTGCCTCTCTGATTTATGATTCTGAAGATAAGATTGACCAATGAAGCTACTGCAGAATGACATTCAGTTATGGAACGGGGCATACTCTTTCTCATTATTTCTGTAAGATAGGCAATACTGATTAGATCTAAAATTTTGCCTCTGGATAACGGGAGATCATGCAGCTGCATGCTAGATGATGGACTCATGCTGTGACCTGTCTGCAGAGCACACTCAGAATTGACTGAGGGATGCTGGGGGGACCATGATACCCTGCACAGAGGAGGGTCAGAAGCACTGTAAAAACTTGCACTATCATCCTCTTCCCTCTCATTCTTATTTGCTTCACTTATGTTCTGTTTCTCAGTAAACCCCTTGATATTTGATTGTGATTTCTTTATCAAAAAAGGAAAAACATACTGCAGTATTGGAAATTCACTGCAGTGCACTAGGTGAAACTACTAGTTTCATGGGTATTTTACTTGATCTCACTTTAGAGCTGTAGCTTGCTTTATGATATTAAAAGGTTAAGAGGAATACTAACACTATGTCAGTGTTGGAAAGCCTCTGGAGAGACATGATCCAATTAGTGCCAACACCCTAGTAACGGTTGCTTTATAAAGTGGCACTGCTTTGAAAATGCTGTCCTTTGAAAATGAAGGAGTCTGAAGGGCAGAAGTGTAGGTCCATGTAGATATGTCTCTTTTTCCCTCTGCTATCTGTCCCTCAGTTTAGGATTATTTATTAATTGCTGCTTTTATTGCTGGGTTTGGGCTGTGGACATTAGTGGCCTTCTACTCAGCTTTCCAAGATGTACAAGGGTTGAGGGCAGGCTGCTTGCAGGTAAAAAATTACTCCTGATCTTTTTCAGGAAAGTTCCCAGAATCTGCTGCTTTATCTCAAATTCAGAACAAATGGGCTTGGGGTCTTTTAGTGGTTTTTTGATTTAATGTTGTAACTTAGTTTCACTCCACCTATGGAGAAGTTTCTTGGCCTTACTTCTCTGGATTGTCAAACCCAGGTCTGTCTATATGAACCTTGTAAGTTTTGGCCATCATCTTGTATTCTGTTGCCGTGGCACTGGCATCTTGCACATTTGCAGCATGGACTTGTGGCAGGTTCCCAGGCTGAGGAGCAGGGGCAGCTGCAAGCGAGGAGGTTAGCAATGAAGGAGCAAATAGTTGGTATTTAGTTGGCTTTTGTAATTTAACCCTTTCATCTTGGCTCACTACTTGTATCACTGCCATAAATAGGCAGAGTTTTTAGCACAGGCAGCTGTTTAACGCAAAAGCCAAACTTGTTTTTCTTCTGTGTGGGAGCAGGATTTTACCAGACAAGGTTTGCTTGAGGAACATAGTGAAATGTGATGAGGCACAGGCTGTGTAGCCCACTCTGACCTGCTGCATTGCCCTACCAGCTTGGCTGGCTGTGGGGTGTAGCCCTTGTGGGGTGCCCACACAGGGTGCAGCAGAGTCCCAGAGCAGCTGGAGGCACTAGGTCCAGCTAACCTGAGGCTGTTTGCCCCCGCCTTGGGCTCCTGCAGGTCATGCACTGCTGTGGTGGCATGGACCTCAACAGCACCTGGAGTCTCCTCTGCTTGGGAGCAGAAGAGCTTCAGAGCTAAGCTGTGCACAAATGTTCTGGCTTTTGTAATGCAAACTGCAGTCTCCGGGGTTTCTTGAGCGGTGTTGTTTCTTGTGCTTTTGTGGTGAAGGTGTTGGTCTAAAAGATATTCACCAGAAGGAAAGGAGTGGGTCATGGGAAGAGCCATGAGGGCATCAGCATTGATACATGCTTGTGAAATTTCATGTTTTCAGTGCTCTTCTATTTCTTCTGTTCCTACTTTATGTAGTGCCTTTCTGGTAAACCTGAGTAATACTCTTTCTAATAATGTATTTCCCTCAGCCCGTGTTTGGGTGTTGTCACTCCTAGGATCAGTGTACTGAGAGTTTGTAGTCTTGCTAGCTGGAAGGTTGTTTAGTGCTGTGGTTTTGGGTTTTGTTTTGTTGTTTTTGGTTTTTTTTGGGTTTTTTTTTTGTTTTGTTTTTTTTTTTTGCATGATGCTGTACGCCTTTATGAGCTCTGCAAAGTTGTCTCTTTGCACTAACAACTCAAGGACATGGGGATAGCTGTTGTGTTTGTTCCCCCCTGCCCTTCTTTCTTGATACCATGATATGATTACCAAGGGGAGTCTAACCCAGTCAACCCACACATACACACCCCTGTGCCTGCAACCAAACCAGAACCCTCCCAACGGTGTTTTCAGTGACATGCAAGCTCTGCCATCACTATCCTTAAGGGAGAACATCTGCTGCTGTCCTATCACCGGTTATCTCCTTCTTACAGCTTTGCTTCCCTCTTGGGCACGCAATCACATAGCTGCCTTGTTTCCTGATGTTCTGTGTGATACATCCTCAGGGTTTTGAAAAGACCTGTGCATTCACCGACCTGTTTTTTTCTTACAATGTTTCTGTATCCATTTACCATCTCTCTCATGTTCTATTTTGCTCTATAATCTTGCTTTTTCCTCTCTGCTACATGAACACCCTATTTTGTGCTGTCTCACAGTTCAGACATGAGGTCTGATGAGCCCTTTCCCATCTCCTTATCTCCCTGGCCCTTTTTGTTTTCCCTGCAGACTTTTGCAGACTCACTTTGGTTAATTGTGCTTGTGTTTGGCAAGAGCTGCTGGCACAAGCTCTGACACAGCTTCTTGAATAATCACAGCTTCTTGAAGAAGCTTACATCTTTCAGTTCTCTGGCTGCTTTGTGTTTTTAACTAATTTATCACCCTCATCTCAGAAGGATAGAGCTTGTCATGAAGAACAAAAATCGATGCTTTCTTGAGGGATACATCATATCTGTGGAGCAGTATTATGAGGAGGTTTGCTTGGTCTTAATGCTAACCCAGTTTTTGAATGGAGTCTGATATTTATTGACTATCCACATCCTAATGCTTACCTGTTGTGTGAATTTGCTCAGCATCCCTCTGTCTCAACATACGTTTTTAAATAACAATAATAGTTTTAACAGAATCGTATAAACAAACAATTGTGTAAACAGTTGTATAAGCAGGTATTTTCCATCAGTTTTCATCATGTCACATTTTGGTTTTTTCTCTTGTCTTGCTTTCTGAGGTTTTGGTTGCTTGTTTTAAATAAATAAATAAATGCATGCAAAGAGTCTCTTTCCAGGGTGAAAGCCTGAGAGGTGAGGTCAGTCCTTCCAGGATTAAGTTCTTGTATACAAATACGGTTATGGAAGGAGAAGTATTGCCATCCATTCTTGCAAGGAGCAATGTAAGATGTAGAAGATTTGCTTGTGACTGGCAGCAAGTATTTTGCAATAGAATCTGTACTTGATATTTGCTTCCAACATAAGCAGTACCATTTTTGGTACTAGACCTGCTCCCAATGCTGTCAAAAATGATGTAAATTAAACATCTTAGAGAATAACCTGCTATAATGAAAAAATAATTAATATTGCATGATATTATATGCTGTATATAATTTTGGTAAAATCTCCAGTTAAAAATTGTTTCTGTCCCACATTTTCTTTCAGAATACCATCAGGATTTAAGTTTTTGTGAAGTATTGTTGTACCACTAGAATGATTCTACTTTGCTTTCCAATGTCACCGAGAGGCTCAAAAGTTTTGTCTTTAGCAATAGCAAAAATGAAATCTATTCCAGGATTTCTGAATTACATCTGGATAGACAACTTCAACAGTTGGCTTGAATGTAAAAAAAAATTGTGAGACTGTTCAGGGACAGAATCATTAGTGGAGTCATTTAATGCGCTTTATTATGCATTTTATGAGCTTTGTGTGTGTGCTATAGGATATCCAGCATTAACAGCTTTGAATTTCTGGGGGCAGTAGTAACATACAGATAATATTGTGCCAGTATCCTTTGTGTTCATCTGTGTTTGTGGTGAATATAAAGTTGATTAGTCTAAACCTTTCTGCTGAATTTTGGAGTTTGGCAATAGGTTTAAATGCAGGTAGGTTTGGGCCCTATCACAAGTTGTCTCTTTCCCACTTCCCTGGCGGGATAACTTGTGTTTAGTTTTCCATATGTCATTGGCCACATGCATATGAGGAAAGTATTCAGAATACAAAACTATTTAGAAAAGCTTATTTAATCAACTGTGCTCAGCAAAAGTTTTCTGTGCTTCACTGGAAGAAGAATTGAATCACATCTAGTTCCAATTTGGAAAAAGGGCTGTTAGATAATAAGGAGCCTTTACCTGGCAAATATCCAAGCTGAGCACAATTTGAGTCACTGCCTATCCAGTCTTAGTGTCTAAAACTTTGTTAGACATTAAGGAATATTTTAGAAATTAATCTCACATGCTTGTCACTTAATACGGCTATCTTCCTAGACCTTCCTTTGCAAACAAGAGGTTTATCTCGGTTATAATAGTATAGTGTAATTAGCTGGATGAGTTTGTTAATTAACATTATAAAACTTTTAAATTAAATGTAATGGGGAGAGGCCTCCCAAGGTCTAGCCATGCTGGAGATTGTTGTGTTTTCATACATCAATCTAAACAGATAAGAGGCTACAAAAGATTAATGTGACTGGTGACTATTTAACTGCTTTACAATCCTGTGATTTGAGTTATCAGCTTTATCCACCTTAAGAGGTGGATTTAATCCTGAATTTCACCCTTTAGCTCTCAGTTTTTGTAGATTTGGGAAAGCAGTCCTCGATGGCCCATATCCTGAGTTTCATCAGACAGATGTGTGTTCCAAAATGTACATTACATTTCAGAGCACTCCACGTGTGTCTGTGGCGCTACAAAGAGCCTTCTGCTCTTCCAGTGTTTTATTTCACTTCTGGTCTCTTTTCCCTGGACTCTATTTGCTGTTGGACAATTTCTGACTGATTGTGAGAGGGTGGTAAAGGTCTGCTGTCTTATTTCCTAACCCATTGAAACAAGTTTCTGGCCCAAAGGATTATCTGGACTGAACCCTCTCAGCTACCCAACCATTAGGCTACTGCTGTGCCCTACTTCTAGTAGGCCGTGCAAGAATATTGGGCATCAAAACATCTACTGTTTAAGCTTGGCCTTAGGGCTGCCCTCAGTCTAACTTTTATTCTACCTGCATAGATCCCATTTGGATATTTTCTGGCTTGCAGTGGCCTTAGCTTCACTGAGATAATGCAGTTTCTACACAAACTTCGGGACTTCTTCAGGACAGCTGGGATCATTGCTCCACCTGTAGCTAGAAACCAGCCAGAATTTATGCAAAGCCTCAAGGGAGAATGTGAAATTTGAGCTCCTGGTGTGGTGGGCCTGTGTGATGTCCTCCTTCTCTATCTCTCTTGTTTGCTGCTTTGATTTTAATTTGATCAACAACTGTCCTGCAGGCATTTTGAACCTACTGAATTGGAAAATGAAAAAAAAAAAAGGAGGCTATCTTGGGTTATCTGTCAGCATAGTCCAATTTTTGTGGAAAAAAGCTTAAACTCTCCCTTCCTATTTTATTTGAGGAGTCACATGTCTTGTTAAATCATGACAACTAATCCTAGAAATAGTAGTTATTCATAACTGGTTATTTGGGATGTTATGTTTATGTGTGTCAAAAAGGTCTTGTTCATATCTGGAAATGCCAGTGAAAAAGGACAGTATATGGCACTGCTGAAAAATGGCTTTAATGAGGAGAATGGTATCAATTATTGCCTGGCAATCACAACACTGGAAATTGTAGAGAACTGTGTGCTGGCACAACAAGGGTTCAGGCCAGCAGTAGAGACAAGGGTTGGTTTGTACCAGGCACGCAGACGTTCGGATGCACGTAAGCTCAAGAGTAGCCCTGTGGCATCAAAGGTACCAGCACAGGTCTGTGCTGTGTTCCCAGCTGCACTCAGTTGTTTTCAAGGTGAGGGAGTGCTGCCAGCCTGCAAACCCTGCCTCTCCTCTGCCAGCTTTGTGTTTGGGACTTCTTACGGTCCCAACAGTAGAGACCTCAGGCTGCAGGTTGTGGAAGGATGGGGAGTGGAACCCTTGTGTCTCCTGGCTTGAATCAGTCTGCCTGTCACTGAAATCACCCCTGGGGCTTACAGCTTTCCCTGGTCCTGTAAGCTGTGGTTGGGCTGTTGAAGGAACATATTGGTGGTGGTCACTGTTCAAACCTCAGCAGGGACTGTTCCCGTAAACAGCTGCCCACTTCTCCCCAAAGTACATTGTCTATGCAGCGAGAGCATCTGGCATCCAGAACAAGGCAAAGCAGGTTTTCCTCTAGTAAGACAATATAACCCCCCCTTCCATAATGCTTGCTAAAAGGTGGGTTTAATATGTTCTTTTCTTCTTGACGGGTGTTCATTTTGCTGTTACTTTATGGCTGTGGAAAAAATACACTTTTGCCTGACCCATCTGTGCAGTAGCAATATGGAAAAAGATTTAAAGTTCTAATAATATTGGAAACCTAGCCATGAACTCAGTGCTGCAGAAAAGAAATCCAGACAATTATTCATGGAAGGTGATCTAAACTTAAAACGACCACTACTGATATTGTAAACTGGTATTTCAGGAATAAAGCAGTTAGTGAAATTCACATGCCCTGTGTCTTCAGACATCTTGATTCAAGCAACCCCTGTGAACAGTCCTTTTTTTGTGGCTATCTCTGTTCAAGGTTTGCATTCCCACAGGGGATGGATCTATGCAGCACGCTATAAGAAATAATTTCATGCACCACTGCAGTCTCTTGAAACTAATTTAACGTCCTATTTTGTTGCAGCACTTCTTTGTGGTAACAGGCACAGCTTAGAGTCCCCTCACATGGCCACCTTCTTTCTTTTTTCTTTGTTTTTTTTTTTGTTTTGTTTTAGTGCTTAGCATTTAACTGCTTAAATTAGTAGTGCTGCTAATTAATGAGGTCTAGTCTAAATAGGTAATCATTATCTTTTTCCAGGTGGTTAATGGGGGCTCCTATTAGTATCACCAAGGACTAGCTAGGAGTGTTTGTTTACACACACGAAGTTGTCCTCCGGGGTGCTCTAAAAAGAATGCAAAATGACATTTTCCAGTATGTAACCAAAGCCTGTTTTACATAGGTTAGTCTTCAAATAATGCAAAGTAATTTGAAGGGTCAGTATCTTTGTATTCATAAAAATTTCTGGGGCACACCTAGTTTACTTGTATTCTGTGAATTAACTAAAAATATCACCACAAGCTCTACATCTCTGTATCTAAATTTAATCTTAATTGTTACTCCTGTATTAATTGAGTTGTTGCTAGCAATGTTTGCTTGGCCAAAAGGTTTATCCCCTCCCCCTTATCTCAAATGTTTTTATCTTGTCTCTTTTTGAGGTCTCGCTTGGGGATTTTCAGAATTTTCTGCAGTGGGAGTCTGCTGACTTCTACTCAAATGTGTGCTGCTAATCACTTTGGGATGGATTAAAAGGAATCCTTAAGTGAGACTTCAGCAGTAGGTACTTAACTCTAAAACTGAGCTGCTGAAAAGCCTTCAGCTAATGCTAATCTTAGAGGCACTTAGGGGGCCCTGGGTGTGAGACAAAGCACCCTCTTCCCAGGCATGCAGTAGGGTTTTTCACCAAGGAGCTGTAGCTGAGAGTTCATTTTCAAGAAGCAGGTTTCCTAAAGGGAGTACTCCTCAGCTGGGTTCTCTGCATTAAAAGACAATGGATTCTCCTACTTTTGGAAAAACCATGGCCTTAACTTGTACATCAGAGTTAAAATATGGTTCTCAGAAACCCAGTGTGGTGGTTCCTATGAGGAATGAGAGCACTTAGCAAGCATTAGAAAACTGTCTTGGAGCACCCTTCCATAGACTTGCAGCAGTCACTGGGATGTGGAATGCTGTGGGTGTCTTGTGGCAGGCACTGCTCACTGTGGCTCAGTGGTGTGAAGCTGTGCCCCTCTGGGTTTCTGGGCTCCCAAGGTTGATTTGGGCCCATGGATACTGACTGGGCCACCCTAAAACAATCTTTCCTACAGACCAGAATTTGCCATGTATTGGTATTATCTGAGGTGGTGTATAATGCTGAAGAGTGATAGAAGCTTGTGGAGGGAGGGTTGTTTACTCAAAACATTCAAAATGCAATTGATCTACTTCATTTTGACTGAAATCAAAAGTGAGCGTAAGGTTAGTTATATGAGCTGGAAAACAGGGTGAGCAGAAAATACCTGGTTGTCAATCTATGTGTTAAGTGTTTTTAAGTGCATGGTCATCTCTCATCTTCAGTTAGTTTGATCCTTTTATAAAATTTTTTTTCAGTCATGGAAGATGACAGACTATCATTGGAAAAGAGCTAACAATTTGCAAACTATTAATGGATTTAAATAATTAACATAGTAGTAGGGTCATAGCACTTCCCATAAAGGAAAAAATGTCTCAGATCAAAATAAAATGGGTGAAGACTACTTAATAAATTCTGCACTATGTGTATGACTCAGCTGTATTGTTATTTTCTGTTTTAGTATAAGGAAAAATGAAAGGATGTAACTTAAGATGTTGGCAAAGTGCTATCTTCATCTTTAAGTCTAATGAGAAACATTTTCTTACTCAAAGGGGTGGCCAGTTCACTATTTTTCTCCATCACTAGAGGGCCCAGATTACTTTCAGAATACTGTGCATCTGAGCCAACTTTGGTGTTTAAATAGTCCTTCCTCTTAATGTAACTCATGTAGTTATGTACACAGAGAGAGAGACACATTTCTATTCTTCATATACTGAAGCTTTGCTATGCTTCTGACTTGCCTTTCTCTTGTTATTAGGAAGTCCTGTACAAGCAGCTGAGGACATGGCTGTGTTCTGCCCTGTGGCATCTCTGTGTTCCTATTTCTTTGAATTTGCTATGATCTGATTATATCTCTTGGATTTTGAAGGGATATTTTGAGGCGTATCTTTGAAAATATATTTTAAAGCTAGTAGATGTGTAAGCGTACCAGAACATTTAAATCTCTGGGACAGCACCAAATTTCTACAGTTCAGTCAAGATTAGGAAGCATTTCTTTACTGAGGGGGTGATCAAAAACCAAAACAGACTTCATAGAGAAGTGGTGGAGTCCCCAAGCCTGTCAGTATTTAAGAGGCATTTGGACCATGCTTTAACTTCTCGTCAACCCCAAATTGATCAGACACTATTATCATTATAGGTCTCTTCCATCTACATCAGTCCGTTCTATTCTAAAATGTGAAATGCCACCCTGGTACATGACAGAATGAGCCATTAGTGATGAGACAGGTTTTCACAGATCCATCAGTGTTGTGCTGAGAGACTTTACTCAGAAAGGCAACATTGCCCCTTCACCTGCAGCATGTGCTGGAGTCTTCTGAGAATTTAAGTGAGCTGCCAGAAGACCAAGGGGGAGAGGAAAATAAGCGTGGACTGAATCTAGCTCAGCTTCCATGAAGAAAATGAAAAAACCTTATCCTTGAAATGGGAACAGGAATGAGCTCTTAGCAAAAATATCACAGACATGGTTCAGGTCCTTTCTCTTGGAGTCCTAGTGCTGGCAAAAGAAGGAAAGGGATAATTGACACAAATTCCTCTGACAGCTTCTTTATATGAATTCTTAGGTTGTGGTTATGATACTAATGAAGTAATGAATGGAGCATGGGAGTTTGGGTGACTGCTCCAGACTTTATTTAGGCTCTCTTAAACCATGATTTTTGGAGTCTGCTCACAAGCCTGAGTTGTGGGAGTTTCTGTTGAATGTGTAGGCTTACATAGCCTTCTCTCTAGCAAAACAAATTCCTAAAGAAGCCTAAAATCTTTATGGTAGCATCACTTCCAAACCTCTCATGTTCTTAAGCATTGAATCCAAAATAAATTTAATGAATCAGTGACTGTTATAAATATCTTTAGTGTTTCATATAATGTGAGTAACAAATGTGTTGTAAATGGTACCTAGGTATTCTGTTGTGTGGCTGAACTAAATCAGTAGTTTTGTATTTGTCTCATGGAAGTTCCTGGTTTATTTCACATTTGGAGTATTGTTAAATGCGAGTCAAAATTATTTTTGTTTTTCATAATAATCCCATTGGCAAGAAAGCATGAAGTATTTTGGGGATATCTGGGAGGAAAATGAAGATGTGCTGTTAATCAGAAAGACTGAAAAAGCAAGATGTGCTCTGTTATGTTGGTGGTGAAGCTCGTTTGAAACTGCAGTTTATTCCCAGTGAGGAATGTTTCCAAATTTGGAGTAATTGTCAATTGTAGCACTAGCAAGTGAAAAGAAAATTCAACAAATCATTTCTTTATCATTGCCCTTGCTTTTCTGTGTATTTTTAAGTAGCTAAAGTGCAGCCTCTCTGAGTTCATGTTTAGCTACAGGAGGTGTGCCAATGTGGGAAAGGCTGCTTCTGACACAATGTCCCAAAAGCACACGGTAAAGGTGAAAAGGACTATCTGCCCATGGATCAGAGTCTGAAGGTGCATGTTTTGCAGTGCTGTAGTCGTGTTGCATTCTTTCTCTTGGAGAAATTGGGATGGCTGTTCCATTTTGTTGTACAAAAGAGGCAGATGGGTGTTATTTTTGTCCTATACACTGGACTCTGGAAAGCCCTTTGAAGAATAACTTTCCCAGTGACAGCGGGCCAGTACCTTGCAGTGAATTTATTTAGAGTTACAACCTGATGTTTTGAGAATATTACCCTACACTTCCAGACTTTGTAGTTGTTCTTGGTGCTTTCTAGAACACCTAGAGATGCAGTTTCACTACTCCATTTTTTCTGCTAACCTCAGTAAGTGGATTATAAGGGTTTTCCATCACTGCACAAAATATTTTTCATCTTGTTTTTGATATAGGAGTGCTAAACAAAAGTACAGGTATTTGTATTTTCTTCTAAGTCTAATGAAGAGAACTTCCTCTACTTTGCAGAATCAGAGAAGCTGTATGTTAAATATTTTTCAATCATTCCATAGTTAGGGATGTGTTGTCAATGATTTTATGTCTCATTCGCCAGAATGGATAACTTCTGCTCTAGGTGAGGATGAGACACTCATTGTAGGAGGTTTCATGGCCTGAGCAGTTTTTAACTGTCATGATGCTTTTTGTTTTGCTTTTGCTCTTTCAGTTAAAGCCGCTGAAACACGTCCTAAGACTTGTCTTGTTTTCTGCACAAATTAAGATTTTTTTTTGGAAGTTGTACTTTTTATTAAAGTAACAGTCAAGTAGGGAAGATTTTTCTCAGTGATTTTATATTATGATGCACAGGAAATGGTACACTGAGACACTGGTTAATTTTGTCTGCTGTTAAGGCTAGAATTGAGATGTTGAGAATAGTCCTTCCTTGCAACCTCCTACTTGCTGTTATTCATAGCAGGAAGCAGCACTCACTCTCTTATGAAAATTTGCTATCACTCAGGTGCTGATGCACAGTACTGCTCATTCCAACACAGAATTTTTATTGTTGTTTTTGTAATTCCTGCAAAGTTACTAGTATACCATTTATGTGTAGTTAAGAGCCTGGTTTTGTATTTCTGAATATAATCACCCTGTCCTGATTTGAATAAATTATGCCAGACTTTTCAGACAAGAGTCAAAGTTGGCCAAAGACTTCTGAATGCAGATAAATTTGTTTTGTTGGGCTAAAAACAGAGGAATGGATCTCTGACTCAGATCCCCTCTCTGCTGACAAACTCTGAGCTTGCAGCTGGCAAAGTGCTGTGGGAGGGAAAAATGAAGGCCAAAGTCATCATGTCTCTGGAGCCTTGCCAGAATTTGTGAGGAACATCCACCTAAGAGAATGTCAAAAATTTACTTCAAAAGTGAGAGGAGAAGAACTGATAAAAGATGACGCTTCAAGAATATCAGCATGGTCATGTATGATGACAGGGCAGTGGGAGCAGTAGTGTTTCTGAGATTTGAGTAAGATTGTTCATCTTGGTTAGAACAAATTCAGAAAATGCCAATGAGGGTTAGAAATAGTAGGTAAATGTATTATGAAATGAAGTGGGAGATGCCAGTATAGTTGAAGATTAGGTGCTTTAAAAAGGGAATGACTGAATCTTGCTAGTGTTCTAAGAGGAGACACTAGAAAATGCCAAAAACAGCTGAAAGGAACTGCAAGGAAAGAGCAAAGGGACAGAAAATAGGTCTTGCAGTGGGCTTACTAAGCACCTCTCTCTCAAGAGGGATAACTGAGGGGAAGAGAAGGGGAAAGCTGAGAGTTGAGATGAGACACATGTAGTTTGACATGGAAGGAAAAGATAGGAGATTCTTTGTGAGTAAATGGCACCACAGGTAACTTACCTGAATAGCTGACATGTATACATCTGTCTCACACTCCTCTACCACACTCCCCAGTCTTTCCCCAAAACTATGCTGTTTTGTACAACTTCTTGTGTTATGCTATGTTGCTTCAAAGTTACTTTATTGATGTAATTGATTGTCTCTACAGTTTTGCTTCTCTTGGCCCAATTTAGTGAAAAATGAAGCTCCGGTTTCACTGTCATTTGATCAAGCAGAGAGAGGAGGGGACATGTCTGGTGACATTGTGACACCAGACCAATGTGCTGGTGACGTTTTTGTACTCAGTAGACTTTGTCCTTTCTAATGATGCACCAGAGTGTCATGCCCCAGTCTGCTCTGATGAGGCATATGCAAATGAATGCCAGGAACAGGGCAGAATGTCATAGAACATCAGAAGAATGAAAATTATACATTTTTTAAATTTTATAGTGTTCTTACATGTAAAGCAGGGGAAATATTTTGGATTTGAATAAGACATCCTTTCTCCTACTTGTGTGCTACTGAAGGTTCTGCCTCGTTTTTCCCTGCTGCCTTTTCTTCTGCCTGGGGTTTTCATTGCCAAACTCCTGCCCCCGCCTCTTTCTGCTGTTGACAGCAGAGATTGCAGTGAGTGGCAGTAGGTTCCTTCTTCTGATTCTGCCTTCAACCAGTAAATATTTCTTCTCTTTTCTGCTCGAGTGAATGAATGGGGGGGTTTGGTCCAGTTTGGTTTTGAGTTGCTTATGCTGTTGTACCGTAAAACCTCTGTAGGTTCCCAGAGTTTGCTCACAAAATTCAGTCTGTGATTCTGTGAGCATTTGGATGTTACTTTCACTCAGATGTGGCTTTGTAAACTCTCCTGTTTAGCTGCAGTACAGTCTAATTACGGCTTTGCCTTGGCTGAGAGTGCATAAGCCACAGGCTGAAGGGCACCACATTGCAAACCATGATGTGGATAAGCTCTTGGTGTCTTTTCCCACCCTTGAAGGTGACTCAAAAATGTCTAAGAAAGTAGAATTTTGATAAAAAGCTTTGACTTTTAAGTTAATATTTTTGTTTTTTCATAAAGGAATTATATATTAAGAAAAAAGTCAATATGTGGGTTCAGAAATTCTGCTCACAAGAGCTGTAGTTTGTACCTGCCCAATGCTCTCATTCTCTCCTAGCCTGGGTGCTCTGTGGTATTTGGTGGTTTGTCATGCATCACAAGGTACCCAGAGGCATGTGAGCTGGAGTTGTAGTATGAAGCATCTGTCATAGGAAGTCAGAGGCACAGAGAGACATTTTTGAACTTTCCAGTTTTACCTCTGATACTGATTTCAAATCTCATCCCAAGTATGGACCATTGCTTCTAGTTCCTGCTCTAAGCAGGATGTACTAATGCAATATTCAACAGTCTTGTGTCCAGGTAGAACTGGAATATTTTTGCTGTTCAGTGACAAACAGTCATGGCAGGAAGTTTAACCTCCTCCCAAACACAAGTGCAAAAATGCTTCTCATACTTTTCTGAACAAGAAGTGAGTTTGTGTGATGAACCACTTATACCACTTTCTGTAGCACTTTTATCTTCCTTAAACCTCTAACAACCACTTTTATTTTTTTATATTTTTAAAATCATTTTTAAAAATGTATTTATTTATTTTGGCTGTGAGGTCCAAGGAAGCTTGGAGCTGTGTGGGGGTGTTTCCCTGAAGGAATTGCAGTGAAATAGATACAGCTGGGCTGACTGCGGCACTTCTTACTAGAGCATAGCTGTCAAGAGGATGAATGAGTAGTATGGCAAGGATGTACTGTATCTTTAGTTTAAGGAAGAAAACAGCCCTCTGTGGTCAATCTAGAATTGAGAGTGTCAGCCACAGAATACACCATGTTATCCACGGTTGCACAATTGCACTACTAATTGCACTACTAAGACTAATTCTTATTAGTCTTGCTGTGGAAAAGGCTTCTAAAACAAATTCTAGGGCACTGATCTTCTGTTAAAACAGGAGCTTTAGGAACCTGAGATGAAGCTGATTGCTCTAAGCTGTGCTGTGTAAACTTGAGCGTGTCTGCTAGGCTTGAAAATGAATTAACATACATGAAAAAAAGGTATCTGTGTCCACATTTAATAAATATTTCTTTTCCCAAGGATTTTCAAAGTTTCAGAATCCTCAAACCAAACCATGCTTGATCCTAAATGCTTGAAAATTATGTTCAGGCTAGTAAAGGTAGCAAAACCACCTTCCAAATGGGCATTCATTGGTACCAAATTTTTGTGTAGTGCAATTTAGCTAAACTGAATGTTCATTGTGGGAAAATTGTATGTTCTCCTATTCCATTTCCACTGAATAATGAATATATGCTGTTACTGATTACTAATATGTAATTATTACCTTGAGAGTTTAATCCCCTGAAACCATTGGTCACTTGGTGTGTGTTCATTTAGCTACAAATACGTTTTGCTTTCCATTTGTATTTTATCATTTAATTGCTTTACTCCATTCAGCATCACCTTTTTTTGATCTCCCGTTAATCATTATTTGGAATGAGAATTAGCCCTTAAGCAAATAGTGCCCCAAATCTATCTTACTTCTCTGTGTGTAGAGATGACTTTGTGTTGAACAGAAAAAAAAAATTGGCTATTGCTTTAGATTTATAATAAAAATTCTCTTAATTATATTTGAAAATTGCAGTTGAAAAAGAATCTTAACATTTATTCATCTTGAAAATCAAGAGATGTTATTTTTGAAGGACCCCATATTCTACAAGTACTGATCTTCTGAAAGCCTAATGAAAACCTTTCTTTAAAAATAAAGTTCAGATCTAATTTTTTGAAAGAGATCTAGGCATCCATCCTGTCTTCAGTCTTTGAAGGGAATTAAGTGCGTAAGCATCACTTTTCAAACTGGGCGTTGGCACCCAGGGCAGTCAATGGTATATCTGGAAAATCTGACTTCCAAAATCATGTGACAAAAAAACCAGTTTCCTCCTGACAACTGTTTGAACTGGCCTATACAACATCAGCGGGAAAAAAGGACAGAGGTCAGGAGCTGTCTGTGATACACTTGGGAGATCAGGTAGCTCTGCAGTGTCCCCATGGCCTGTGTAGTTGTTTAGTTTCCAGAGGATATGAAGGTGAGGAGGTATCAGGGTTGTCCAGAGTTTTTTGGAGAAGGCCAGCACAGGCATCAGGGCATTGTGTTTGCAGGTTGCACTGTTGTGATAACTCTCTGCACCATTAAGCCAACAGGTGTTGCTTGGTGCCCACTTCAGACAGGCAATCCTCTTCCACTTAGTAGCATGGCATTTTCTTCTCTGAACTGAACTGGATTTGTAAGCCCTTAATGTTTACATTTTTTGTCTAAAATTAATGAGCTTCCACCCCCTTAAAAATCTCATTAAAGTTTGTCTTTGGCAGGTTGCCTCCCAGAGTCTTGACAGCACTTTGGGTGCTGATGATCTTGGGAGCATCTTCTCATTACCTCCTCCTTCCCCATCTGTTTGTATCCACCTCTTGTGTTACAAAAATAACCTGTTTGGGGTGAGAACTGGTTTCTCTCTTTTTTCCTGGTGCAATGCTGTCTGGTGCACAACTTCTCTGCAGCATGATTTAGCCTCTGCTGGTTGCTGCTACACCATCTCCTCAGCCAAGTCAGTTTCTCAAGCAGCAACAGCAAGTGATGGCCATGCTTACCTGTCTGCAACCTGCACCTCACATTATCCATTTATAACAATAGCTCTGGCAACTTGCTTAAAATCAGAGGCTGAAGCAGAGGGAGTGTTGAGAAGGTGAACAAAGGTATGGCAGATCAGAGGCTGTGGACCTTGTAGGGAAAATGAGGTCCGGTCCCTCCTCTTCAGTGTAATCTGCACTGCTGCCAAATCATCATGGGGGGAGTGATGGGAAGCTTCTGCACTGTAAATATGAAAATGTAGCTGTATTTTAAGAAATTCTAAGATACTTCCTAAAATACTGCTGTCTACTGATTTACTGAGATGATGGAACAAAGGAAGGAAACTGGAGGCTCAAACAGCCTACACTAGCAAATGCTGTACTTATGTGTTTTTGAATATGTTAAAGTTAAGATTCATTAAACACAGCTTTAGGGGTTGCAGCCATCATTTAAAAATGCTTCCTTTAAACAAACAAGAAATAGTATAGCCAAATGCAAGTAAGATAAAATATAAATCAGTGGTTCTTTGGTAGCTCTTTGTTAAGGATTTGTCTGTAAGCAATTTTACAGCAGTCTACATAGTCATGTCTATTCAGTAGGCTTTTAGAAATTGGGGAGATTGTTGTTTAGCAATATCAAAGAACTTTTGTAGTTATTATATAGCTTTGGTGAACAAATCATTAATCGTCTTAAAAACAACTGGGGGCAAATAACATAATAAAGTGGCCCTAGGATGTCTTTCTGTTTTATCAGCCAGCAGTTATAAGTAAAAGGCAGAAATGGTCCTTCTAGATAATTTTGTTTAAAACAGCAGGAATGAAGAAAGAATTATCAGGATGTAAAATGCATTAAGTCATGGCAGGAAAGTTCCTTTCATCTTGAGTACGGCTGCTGACTGTCAATAACTGAGATTAATGCTACAGGAAACAAAGCAGAAATGTTAAATATAATGACATTTAAAGAAGAGCAATAACCAGTTTATTAAAGGGAAGTGGTTCTAACTCTGTGAGGTTGGCAAATGGAATTTCAGAAGCATTTTAAGATACTTTTGCCTCATCTAAATCGTCACAGGAGTAAAGTAAAATATATCCTGTAAATGAAATCTGGTCTCTCTTTCTATTATCTCCTCTAAGGGATTTACATGCTCCTAATTTTTAAAAGGGATCTAAGTGTCCTGATTGTGAGCCTGAAATTCTGTATTCACAGAATTGCCACTTTGACAACTTTCCTGTGTGAATACACTGAAATAGATGCTGCTTTAACAGTGCATGTTCCATTAAGAATGAAATTGAGCTGTGTGTTTCTTTAGCTTTCTTTTCTGTCCCATAGCTTTGTCACTTTCCCAGATTTAATCGGAGCTCTGACAATGCTCAGTGCTGCTGCTCACAGAGAAGTACAGAGCCAGGCTGAGAGTGGGGAGAATGTGTAACAGTGTAGTCCAGCCACTGTTTTGGTCAGTGGTGTGTCATTAATGTGGGCCTCTCCCCAGTCCAGTGAATTAAATTCTTACAAGTTCTGCAAAAATTATCTTTATGACGTCTAAGGCTCATTACCTTGGGAAAACTGTCCAAAATTGTCTCATGGTGAGGCAACCTGGGCAAAGACAAAAAGGCTCAACACCATTCTTAGTGGGGAATATAGAAGGAATTTTACCCCAAAGAGCCTGGTTGGTAGAGATGGATTAGAGGCTATGGATGATGATCTATGTAGTTCAGGGTGCTCCAGTAGTTAAAGGTATCCTACGTAATAAGTTTCTGTGGAACCCTAAGGATGGAAGGGCCCATCTGTGCAGAGAAGGTGACTGTAGAGGGACCTTTGGTCTGTGCTTGTGAAGTGAATGACTGAGGATCTTAGGGGGCACAGTGCCATTTACCACAAGCCTACTCCTGCCACCTTCCCCTTCTTGCTTGAATGTTGGATTTACTCCATTAATTCCTTCTCCATTAATATTACCTGTTTCTGTCACCAGCCCAGCTGTGCATGTCAGTCTCTTTGATGTACACCTGCTTCTTTAAATGAATTATTCCAAGGCTAGATGATCCTTGTGATCATCTTACCTCTCCTTCTGTATAACAGACCATACAGCTTCCCTGAAACGATTCAGTGATAGGAGGGAGGCATTTCTCTCTAATATTCATTTAATTGGGTGTAATGAATAGATTTTAGTCCATGGATATTTCATAAGAAAGCCCACTCCAACCTGTGATTAACTGAGAGCAATAAACACATTTTGATTTGGAAAGTTAAAACTAATAGATTTAAATAGGCTTTTGAAGTTGATTAGTAGAAGTAACTAATTTCTCTGGTAATTTCTAGTCTTTAGACACAAGTCTTACAGGGACACTTGGCCTTTTTTCCTGCCTAATGCATGAGGGGCTGTTAATAGGAGCAGGATGTCTTTTTTGTAAAGCCCCTGTGCAGCTGTGGGCACATGTGGCAGCAGTGCAGAGGCGTGGTACCTCCACAGACGGTTTGGGTCAGTCTATCAGCATGGGAGCTGTCTTCATACTGTTTGCAGTGCAAAATGAGCTTTGCCACTGTAGTACCTTGTTGAGAATGACTTGCATCAAATGGTATGAATGCTGTTTCCTCTTAAGGGTAGCGTGAAATTTTGCTCCTGTAAGAGATGAGAAGCAGAAGGTGTTCAGATGTGAGTGGGGCCAGGGACTATTAGTGCATAATGGAATGTGGCCCTTGAACATCCTCGTTTGGGAGCAGCTTTTGTGATGATGTAGTAATTAGTCCTCTAAGAGGAAAATAGTCACAGGCATTTAAGAGCAGCTGAAGAAGCAGCAACAAGAGAGGGGATCAAAGAGAAATGGCATAGAGGCTGATAGCAAACGGGGGGTGATAGCTGGGGTAAGTACTATTGACCTTAAATCTGAAGAATGCAGATTATGGTTTCTCTGGAGCAGGCAATATCGGCACTATTTTGCTTAATAGCGATCTTTTTGCCTTGGTGATAACAAATCTCTCAAGCTCTAATAGAAATTATAATTAGCCACAACAAAACTTGCATGAAGAAATTATTTCAGTCTAATACAGTGCAGGAGAAGAGTTTACATGTCTCTGCTCTTTGGAGGCTCTGTGACTTGCTCCATGAAACAGGGCTGGAGGCTGCTGATGGCTTTTCACAGATGTAGACTTTCTGTGGCCTTGCTGTTGGAATGGGTCATGAACTTGGCTCAAATTAAAATCCAGTCCAGCTACATCACTTGAGTGACTGCTTTCTTTATTTTACAAAACAGGTACTCAGTAAACTTACACAGCCTTCGTTCTTCATAGAAAAAAACCCCAAGATTGACGTAGCAAGCACAACATGACATTGGCTCTGGAAGTGTAATATCTCTGTAGCACACGGTAGATTAACTGACTCTTTCTGGTTCTGTTGTATAAGAAAACACAATCCATGGTGTGCAGTCAGGGTGGTGTTTTGTTTTCTCCTGTGCTGTAAAGCCACTGGTCAGACACAGAAGTCAATGTAGTGTTGGGGCTTTTTATTCTTTGGATTTGAATACTCCTTTCATGTGGTATGGCAGAATCTGATGTTTCACATAACATAGATGGGTCTTTGTTAATATTTGGAAGGTTATTTTATTAATCCAGAATTGACAAATGTGGACATGAAGTTCTCTGGTTTCTACTAATCAGCATTCTGTGTGCATCTGGAATTCTGACTTTTTTTTTGCAGAGAATAGAATATGTTTCTAACAGTATTTGTACTGCTGTGTTCATATTGACTTAAATGCTGCTTCTTACCAGTTCAAGTACAACAGTATGTGGAGATAGAAGAAGAAATGTTTCACTGAGCAGACTATCAAAAACTGAGAGGAGAAAGTAGTTTTCCAGATGACTTGGTCCTGCTATGTATGTCACTAAAAGTATCAGAGAGCTCCTAAGCAAATGGATGCAAGGTTCTGGATGACATAGCCTAAATAAAGTCTGTCTGGATTGATGTTCTGTTGAGCATGAAACTATCTGTTTTGAGTGAAAATACAGGAAAAGGGAGAATATTCTCAGTAAGGGTTGGAGATTGTTTAGGTTGTGACATGGTACTGTATAAGAAGGGTAAAAAGCAATGGTTGATTTTTGGCTTGCACTACCAAAGAAGTTACAGTTTCTACAACTGCAGTGAGGTGAGGAGTTCAGGATAAATTGAGCTGGGCTTCAGGCTATGGAGATGGGATTTTTAACACTTCTGTGCTCTGAGGTGTGGAGAGTGAAGCTCTGGTGAACTTGGCCAGCCTGGCACAATGCGTACACATGTGTTGTGTTCACACTTCACCTGGCTTGATCCGTTTTGGGGTAGTAATTCCTGGTGGTTGGGAATGTGTGGAGGTGGAGAGAAGCTGAATAAACTTCAGATAAAATATGTTAGTTGGACATCATGTTACTACACCAAATTTGGTTTTATATAATACAGCATTGGATAAAGAATTTAAGCTTATTAATGGAGGAATAATTTGACAGAATGTCCCAAACTGTGGCTGTCTGTATGATGTCTGTCTTATTTTGGTAAGTCCTGTATAGTATCTCTGCTTCATATAGCAGCCATAAATTAAGATTTGCAATAATATTTCACCTCCTCTTTCAGAGGAATGGGTGTTTTTTTAGCAGTAACAGTGAGAGAATACAGAACTGCTTTTCCTTATTGGCTGAAATACCACAGGAATTGGTTTCCTGCTGCATTTCAATCCAAAGCAAAATGGCTGCATCAAAAAGAGTT
The DNA here is from genome assembly GCA_013398175.1 of Climacteris rufus. NCBI lineage: Eukaryota > Metazoa > Chordata > Aves > Passeriformes > Climacteridae > Climacteris > Climacteris rufus. The sequence continues at coordinate 2,222,836 of VZRZ01008460.1, read as the reverse complement.
TCTCCATCTTGAATCTCAATGTTTGTTTGCTTTGTTTTTTTATGAAAGCAGAGTAATAATGTTTACAAACTGGTCTATCATAGTTTTTAAAATATTAAGAAATAGTATATAACATAAAAACTGTTCAAAACTCAGTTAAAATGTTATCTTCAGATCTGGTATTTCTCTTTTGATCTGGCGAGATTTTTGGGAACTCTGCAGTGTTCTTAGTGCTGAAAAGATTGCTTTTCGGAAATCTGTGTTGGGAGATTAGTCAGTGAACATATAATTTTCCATAATCATAAGAGACAAGAGTTTTGAATAGTGGCCTCAGACTCTCCTGGGTCACTCAAAGCTTAAATTAACTTCTGTTGGTTTGATAGTTGGGTTTTCTTTAATCTTTTCTTCAAAATGGTTAAGAACACCATAAGGCTAGCTGGTAGGAATTTTCTCTTGTCTATTGAATCTCACTTACAAGGATTAATGAAGAGGAAATAGGAGCTTTTGTTGTAGAAACTGAGTGAATCTTATGGCCTTTATAGCAAACTGTTTGTTGATTTAGTAGAAATTGGGTTTCACTAGCAGGGTAATTCATCAGTATCAGACACCAGTAGTACTGTATGTGCTGAAATCAATTTTGTGTGAGGTTCAGAGCACAGTGGAAATTTTATGCTTTAAGATATCTTTCTGTGTATGACAGTGAAGAATCAAGTGATTACCCTAAACTAAAGAAAACAAGCCTGCTAAGACATGTCAAGCTTTATCAATCAAAGCTATTTAACAAAAAAAACCCTATGCATTGGCCATTTTTATTCATATTGGCAAAAATACTTTCATTTTCTGAAAAACTGCTTAGGGACATTTTTATCATGTTGAGCTTCTCAGACAGTAAGGTTGCAGATGAAAAATGTCAGAAGCACCATTAACTGGAAGCAGTTTATATGCTGGTAGATGATGTATGAGTGCAATGGGCCATGATGGTCAGCACACAGCCCAGCAGAGGTTTTGCTTGGCTGGAGCTGAGAGATGAAAGGTTATCAGTCCTGTGCTCCTTTTCTCCCTGTGCTTCTGGAATGTCTGTGGAAGGGCATCTGTGCAACCACCAACAGCCTGTTGATGGACATGCCACAAAGGGACATAAAATATGAACCAAGACACAAATGTTGGGAGGCTGATAAGGGGTGGGAAATTGTGATTACATCCAGTAGATAAGAAAACTACCTGCAGCTTTATCTCCTGATGATATTTGGGTACATTAAAGCTCTCATTAAACTTGGCAGGACTGTGAATGAGAAGGGGCTTATGAATGAGAGTAAGACTAGCTTTGTCCAACAGGTTTTAATTATCTTAAAAAGAAATCTAGATTTCTGAAATCCATTTTCCCCCTCAGACTTCACTGTATATGTATGTTCAGAGGAAAATTAAGACCTATTAATAAAAAAGAAATTAATTCCATGCTACATCAGGCCTTGCATTTCCCCTATTTTGTAACTGGTCAAGCTGAACCTTTCACACAAAGAACTGTTTAAAGCTGAATGCTTAGGCCACAAAAATTACCCACAGTTTGAAGTTAATAATATCATGTAATAAGGCAAGCTAACGTTTGTGCTAACAAAAAAGTATTGATTAAACTCTTTGCAACATATTTTTGGATTCCTCATATTTAGATTCTTTCTAAAGGTTCACTGAGACACATCAGCTTTCCATTAACCACACAATTGTTCCTGGCTTGAGTTGCTGTAGGCAGCAATCTTGCAGTGTGCTTCAGAGCTTATCAAAAACCTGAGAGTCACACTCATGGTAGTACTAGAGAACATTTATTAATAATGTCATTTCTAGACCAATAGCATGTAACTGGGAGCATTGTGTCCTGGTGATGGTCTGTGACTTACTGAGGCAATTGGAAGGCACTGCAACAAGCCTTGTGCCAGGCTGTCTGGGTCCAAATTTCTGAGGTAACCTGTGAAACAGTAAGTGTAGTTAGGATTATTTAATTTCCAAAAAAGAAATTGTGTGAGCAGGTTTAAGAATATTGCGCATTAGAAACTCTAGCTTTATGGAGGGATGACTGCAATCTTGTGGTATTCCCAGTGGTTAAAATGCATTGATGGACATAAATGATTGTACTGGATCACATCTAAGATTTCTCTTCCATGCTTTCTTTTTTTTTTTTTTTTTTTTTATTCCTTGAGAAAAATTAACCTAATTCCATCTATGAGACAGAGTCTGTAAATTTGTATTCAGAAAGTATTTCCTGGTTTATAGCTACTTACAAAAGTCAACCTTTTTGTAATAAACCCCACTAAACTGACTAAACTGGGTTTTGACATTTTCCCTTTGTGGTCATACTTGTGGTATGGAATGCACAGAAGGGGCACTGGGGAATCACAGGGTCCAGTTCTGCTGCAGCCCAGATGTTGTTGTGAGCTTTTGGTGCTGCTCCTTTCCCAGCAGAGACGTCCTGCAGCCAGAAAGTCCCTGTGCTGCCAGGAGCTGCAGTGGAGAAAACCGGAATGAACCGAGGGCATGGAGAGGCTTGGTTATAATATGCCACAGTTTATTGCTTATTTATTGTACAAATCTGTAAAGATGGGCTAATGGAGAAGTGGAACTAATCCCGTGGGTGCTGAATCTCTTCTGATAGCAAGAAACGTAAGCATAAAATTGCAGCAAAGCAGGACGGCCTCTGCAAATTTTCCTTGGAGTAAGCCTTTTTCTTCCTACTGTGCAAAACAACTAGAAAATTTCCATTATAACCATGCTCTTTGCCCAAGCTAATCTCTTTGTATCAGGGACTGACTTGTCTGAGTAGCCTTCCTCAGAAGAAAGAGTAAAAATTTTGCATGCTTTAAACTTTACCTTTGACTTCTTTTAGGATTCTTGCTCTTTGTTGTGTTAGTAAGAAGTTAAAGACAGAAATTTCATATGGAAAAAAATAAGACTCACTATTGAATATGGCCCCTGAAATTGATATTACATGTGTAATTTTATTTTTATTCTTCTGCTTATTGGCAGATAATTGTTCAGCCTGGAGAAGAGAAGGCTCCAGGGAGACCTTAGAGCACCTTCCACTACCTAAAGGGGCTACTAGAAATTTGGAAGGATTTCTTACAGGGACATTTAGTGATAGGACAAGAGGTAGTGTCTTTAAACTGGCAGATTAGATTAGATAGTAGAAAGAAATCCTTTACTCTGAGGATGGTGAGGCCCTGGCACAGGTTGCCCAGAGAAGCTGTGGATGCCCAATCCCTGGATGTGTCAAGGCCAGGTTGGATGGGCCCCTGAGCAACCTGTGGAAGGTGTCCCCGCCCACGGCAGGGGGGTTGGGACCAGATGATCTTTAAAGTCCTTTCCAACCCAAACAGTTCTGTGATTCTCTGAATTAATTCTTAATTCTTAATATCATGTTTTCTCGATGTTGTTCCAGATCCCAATATTTCTCCCTCTGGTTTGTTGTAGGGATTTCTGAAATCCCTTAATCTGCAGCTGGTAATGTCTCCCAAACACACTGCTTCTGTCTGCTATTAAAGGATCAAAGAGAATTAATATCAAAGAAGAAGTTCTTAGAGGCTTGGTTTTCTGAGGTTTAGCCTTCCTTGGGAAGGATTGGACATTCGCAGTCAAAAGGAAAGGCTATAACCAGAGGCTGGAAAGGAAGATAGGAGGAGAAATTGTTGACACTTCTAGTTTTTAACAGTGTTTGTAATCTACCCATATGCTTGTTAACTCTCTTTCAACTATATTCCCTTTAAATGTTTTCAGTTTGTAAGAGAACTGGCTTTTGTTGTGGTGGCCAGAGGAGTAAGTGCAGGCTGTGAACAGAAGGGGAGAGAAATCTTTGAGCAAAGGTTTTGGGACAGCTGGGCCATTCCAGAGGCTGACTGTCTTGGTCTGGTTTTACTTACTATACTTTATTTTTTTCCTACAAAACAATTAAATTGCAGTAAATTCAAGAGCTGAGGAAGGTTCTAGTCCCCCACAAAAAATCCTGTGCTTCTGAGAAGAGAAAGTATTCTGGTCTGAATCCATTGTACCTTCAATGATAAATCACATTCTTTATTATCTTATGGTGGCATCAGCCACAAATTCGAGCTACATTTGTAGACTGAATGCAGGTTCTGAAATGGCACCAAGAGCCAATTTGTTTTTCTTCCTGTGAACCAGTACCAGTAAAATAATAAAATAGATTGTTTGAAAGATGCTTGTGAGTATTGAGACTTTCAGTCATTGATCTTCAGAATGTATTATACAACTTTTTGTTTTATAATTTCTTCCAAACTTTGTTTTTTCTGAACTTATTTAATTTACTGTCATTGAGCTATGCTCTTCCTAACTGGAACTAGCTGAAGTCTGAATTGAGAGCTCTGCTCGCTGTTTCCCTTGAGTATTAAACCTCAATAAGACTTAGACTATAATATTGGCAACCAGAATACAGAGGAACTTGCATTATCATCAGTTGTCATTCTGATCTCACAATACTGTATGATATTCTCAATAGATACTTTTGTGAGCAAAAAATGAGTGGCATAAGTGATGGTACTGGTCTGACATAGGGAATTTGACTTGTCAGTTAGACAAGAATAAGGCAAAAATTGCATACATGGCCAAAGTATTTAGCATAAAACTACTTGTGCTCCTCCTCCCTGCAGTAGGAAGAAGAAAGCTGAGAGGGAAGAGAGAGGCGTACATTTAACAGATAGAAGAGGCTGCCTGATTGTACTACCTCTGTCAGCACTGTTGTCTTCTGATAAATGAAGTGCCCTGCATTGGCTGCACAGCTGTGGATACTGAAGCAAAAACTGGAAATGCATGTTGCTAAACAGGAAAGCAAAGATTATTTGTGCAAGCTCTTCACTTATCGGCTGACTCCAATATGTGTGGTGGCAGGGCTGCTGGGTAAACCATGGGGGCTACATTCTTCTGGAGTACACCCTCTTATAGGCTCTGACCTTCCTCGGCTCACTGCCTAGAAAGCAGTGTATTTCAGCAGAATGGAGCCTCATGAAAGATACATTGCCATTCACAAAGGAATTTGGCCTTATTTAATATAGTCATAGCAGAAATATAACTAACTTACTTGCAGAGCTCAGTTCCTTCAGAGTGACTTGGTCTGGACTATGTGACAATGTAGTGTACTTTTAAAAAAGTATATTTTAATCAACTTTAAATATGGAAAAACATTTTTTTCATATGCAATTATCACCAGTAGCATGGCTAATTCCGCTCAGTAGAAAATCTCCAGAGATACAGTAATTTGTCTTCTATATCACTTTATTATATCCTTTTTCTAAATGACCTTTGTGACCTGATTTTAGTTAGGTGGTACTTCAGCCTTTCTTGATGTGTTGGAATGTATCTTCCTAGTGTATAAAGTGATCTTTCAAGATCTGTGTATCTACTGTAGTATAATATTACGTGGAATAAGACTGATATTTGCCATTGGAAGCATGTATCAGGTTTTGACCTTAAATAAAGCAGAATGTAGATAATAGCTGTAAATACAACTGTAGTATCATTGAATTAAAATGCCTGCCTGGTTGTAAAGCTTACAGGTGCTTCAGAGAGATGCTTTAATTACAGGAGAGTTGTTTCAGAACCATCTTATATGTGATAGAATAGTGCTTGGAGGTGTAGCACAGATCAGAGATTTTCTGGTGTAGCTGCAGTGCAGACTCAATAAAAATTTAAAAAGCCAAGAGAAACATGAATGATGAAAAGGAACTAGGGAAAACTGTTTTGCAAGTGGGGAAGCTGTGGCAAGTTGGCCAAGTAATTGATTGCACCTAAACTGGATTTTTAATTTGGCACTTTCAGAATAACTATAGTTTCTCTAGAGAGAGTAGTACTTTCTGAAGAACAAACTTTGAAACACTACCTTTTTCTTTGTCAGAAGAGGATTTTTTTAAGATGTCTCCGTAATTTATCATAATTGGACAGTCTGAAATGAAAAATACTATTCTGTAATAAAATTGCTTGTTTGTGTCTCTATAGCACACTCTGTCCGGAAGTTCTTGGAGATGATACTGCTCATGCATGGATCATTAACTAAGCATTTGAGGCACTATGATCTAACCCACTTTCATCAGATTGAATTAAATAGAAATCACAAAATAACTTGCTTTACAGATCATCTCACCTCGGTCATTTTGTACTTGTATTGGTGGAATTAGACACTACAGCAGACAAGATGATTTCTTGTAAGGTAAGAGAAAATTTAACATGTCAGCAAAATAACTGCTTTTGAAAGAGAAGAGAGCCAGGAAGACTATAGTGAAGGTGAATCATTTTAAGGACAAATTTCATTTAGAATTGCATTTCAAAGGATAAAATGCATTTAGAATTCAGGATATATCCTATGCAAATAAAAATAACTCAGATAACATCCATGGGACATCTGCTGCCTGAAAGCCTAGGTTAGAAAATAGAAACTACAGGAATGATAGAGTTTTAATTTCATTAGAAACAGGCTCTTAATTGTGATCATGGTTGCATGCATCTTTGGGCATTTCTTGCCTGTTTAGTGGAGACAAAGTGGGAGAAAAGTTGAATCTGTCAGTGTTGAAGTGAAAATAAAGTCCAGCAGGTTTGAAAAGACCCTTTTGCACCACAGTATCTTTTATAGCATTGCTTGTTGTTGTCTGTGCCTTTAGGCCTGTGAACTTTAGCCTTGGCTTTTGAGATACCTTTTTTTGAAGACAAGTTCTGAGTTAATGAATGAGTTGGTAGCATCTGCTTTGCATCACAGATTAAAAATCTCAGAGAAAAGGAGGTGGTTCTGTATTTGCCTGTGGAGCTGCAATGCTGACAGCAGACCTGCAGTTGTAGTATCAGCACAGCTGCAGTATCAGCACAGCTGCTTCCTATCTTGGTCTTCGCTTGTAAGACAGGTTTCTTTTTTGTCCTGTATCCCAATAAAACAAGATTTCTACCTGTATTTAAATAGATTGTTTAGTGGGGCATTCCAGCTGTGTTGACTTTGTCTTATATTTTATTTGAAATATTTTTTGCTTTCCTGACAAATTTCAGCAAGAACATATGACTGATTCCCCAGCTGACTTAACTCAACATCTTCCACTGGCTTCTGTGGGGCTCTGCCAGCAGAAAGTAGGGAAGTGTCTGGTTGGGTCAGCCACTGTGCTGAAGGGAAGAGGGAAAGTAGCACAAGACCCTGCCAGTGATTGATGTGCATATTCTGTGAGGAATCTCTTATCACACCTACTTGTTTTTGTATTAAAAAATGGTATTGTGAGAAAGTTTTGATTCAAAATGAGGGAAATGTAATAACCTAGGAAAGTGAAAATGTTCTGCCATTGTGTACATCTCCATTAACTGAAATACCTCAACTCCCTCATACAGAACTGAATGGATGCTCATCCTTCCTTCCCTGAATAGCCACCACAGCAGCTGAGAGGAAATGGTTTTCAGTCTGGTCCTAGTTATCCTGAGAAAAGCTTTCATTTTTTGGTCTTAATTCCTAGGGATACTTACTGCAGAAAATCTTTTTCAGAGAATCATGTAAATAAGTAAATGTTTATTTTAATTCCACTCCTCAGTAGAAGTATTACTTGGTAAGGTGGAGCATTAGCTGTAGATTTCAGGATGTGTGCAGAAATGTCTAAAAGTTTCAAAAAGTAGGAGTAGAGTTGCTTCTTTTCCTTTCATGCTAGTGCTGCAAACCTATGCCTCCAAATTACCAGTGTCTTGGGCTGTTTTGATAAAAATCTTTTGGCAAAACCACGCCTATAGGACTTTGCAAGTAGAACCACTTCTTGGAGGGGAAAGTGGAGCTTACTACAAGTAAGATGGCATTGCTAAAAAGTGAGAGTTTAGACACACCCTCATCAGTCTTGTTGTGGTGCCTTAATGTGTTAGTATTGATCATGCTTCCCTGACTTTCTGTGCCACCTCTCTGCCAGAAATTCCCAGGCTGCCTTGGAACAGGTGAGATAGAAAAGCAAGCGCCCACTCCTTGCTCCCAGGGAAAGTGGAGTGTGTTGCTTGAACTCCTGCCCTGAGGGGTGGCAGCTGAGCCCAGCTTTGCCCTTGCTGGGTGGAGTGCTCTGGTGTATCCCTCCTGGGGTGAGCTGTGGGCTGGGAAGGGCTGGTGAAGCAGGTGGATGGCAGTGGGAGACTGGCAGTGCTGTGGGTTCTAACAGGTGTTTAACAGGTGAATGTGGCACAGCCTGCTCAGAGAACTTAGTATTTCCTTTAAAAAACTCTGAAGTGAAGAAATACGGTGTACTTGGTATTGCTGGCTTCCCTTTTAATGGGAGTAGCTTGTGGTGTCATATGCCATATGGAAAGTGTTTCATTTCTTCTTCAGCATAATTATTCTTTTATACACTCTTGGCCCTTTAATCTCCTGCTCTTCTTGCCAGATAATGTAAATTACTTTTATTTATGGAAGTTTTTGTTTATAAAATTAATATTCTTGCAGAGAGTGCATCTTTAAGGCCAAGAAAGAAAGTTTTCAGGATAGTTGCATTTTCTTGTAATAGTGTGTGTGCTGCATTACCTTAAGAAATTCATAGGCACTGTATGCTAGAATCCTTATTTTAAAATATGATCAGTACAAGTTGTTGTTGTTGTTTTTCTGTAAATAAAAGTATATGCTTTTATTGTGCAGAGACAGAATTACTATTAAAATTTGTTCTTTCCTCTGTGTTTAGTTGTGAAACACTGCTTAGTAGTTATATCCCTTATTTTTGCTGCATTTTAAAATAAAACAGAGAGAGTAAAATTAGACTTCATTTTCTTTGAGAAGAACCAATGGTCCGTGAATTCTCATTGAGTCCAGAGGAATTTATGCTAGTTTATCAGCTGGTAAATCTGAATCAATAATTTGGTAGTCAGCTGTCCCTTTAGAAATCAAAATTTGTTGGTGATGTAGTGAAAAAGTGCTACAGTTTTCTTTATTAATAGAGCTTTACAATTGTATAACAATTTTCACTTAAGGGTCTCAAACCATTTTAACAAAATAGAAAATAAATCATATTTCTTTTCTTGCAAGTGGAAAAGCTGAAAAATACAGTGATGAACTGCCAAGGCAGAGAACTTGTTATGTCTATTTGAGTGTGCCCAGGACCATTCCCAGCCCTGCAGCATCTGGTGTGAAATGGCTCATGTCCAGGCCACCCCACCAGAGCAGGGAGCTGCACTCAAACCGTGCCCTGTGATTCAGCTCGAGGCAGGGGCCATTCCCAAACATTGCCTGGGGAATGGGGGCAGAGGGGTGAGGGGCAGGATTTTAAAGTGTGTAACACCACATTTGCATGGCAGGGACTGGTTTTGTTGTTGCTCTGTTCCCTGTGACCCCACAGGCTCCCCAGCTGGGTTCTGAGGCCATTGCCAATGGAGGGCCCAAGGGGCTCGGGCCCGGCGCGATTGCGTGGGAGCTCTCCCACCACCGTGTCCCCATGTGCCCGGGGAAATGCCATGCCAGAGGGCTCAGCCAACGGAGCTGTGCTGCTTGCACTTCCTAAGGGTCTGGCCTGGGTCTGTAACTGCACAAGAGTTTTCCTTTGCAACTCAGCTGAACAACCAAGCAGAGAACGGGATACACAACCGTGAGCTATTTCACATGGGCCATATCAGAGCCTGCTGCAGGCCAGGATTTCTATTAGGAAGGCATGATTTGTGACATTTCATAACACTATTTTCATCTGTTTTGAAAACGATCAAAAATTGAATATTCCTGTAGGGAACACAGATTCATTTTATAAAGATAGTATCTTTTTTTTTCTTTTTCTTGTATATTTATTTATCTTTAAAAAGAGAACAAGAACAAATTGTCTCCATCCCCAGAACAGTAAGTTGTGGCACTGAATTTGTGTAAGGAGGGAACTTCAGTACTTCTCTCTTTTTAAAGAGGGACAGAGCACAACCTTTGTCGATCACAATAAATCATAGTGACTATTGATAACAAAATATTTGTTAGGATGAAAATCTGTTATGTTTGAATGGACATTAATTGTCATGTCTGTGTGCTGTAGATGTGGTTTCCATGTAAATTGTTCACCAGAAAATACATAGTTGGTGCTGAAAATTAAGTGACACTTCAGATGGTAATATATTCCCTTTGAAGTAATAAAGATGGATGAGTTTTCTTCTTATGACTACTGGGATCTGAATGACAAATATTTTGAGAACTGACAAATAACAGAGGATAGGGCTGCAGTCAGTGATAACTCATGATATATGTGTTTTCACTGAAATTTTCAGTGTATGTGCATGGATCAATCCTGATCTCAGGCAACAATTACTAAAGAATTCCTCCTGTTTGCAAGTAATAGCAAAACAGCAATGACTCTGGTAGGAATAACTTGGGCATATCCTCAGTGGTTTGGATAAATTCAGAGTGAGATCTGACATTTTGTAATTTTCTGTGAATTGAAACTGTTGTGTTCATACTGGACAGTGACAGGGAGCGAGTGAGGTGAGGCACAGGAAGCAGCACCGTTTGCTTGGAAGACTAGATAGTCTTTGTCATGTCTTTCCCCTGTCACTGCCAGAATCTTGGAGGTTCTCTTTCCCTATTTGTGATGCTCAGCTGTAAATAACGCCTGCTTTGTCAAATACCTGTCATGCTTCTAGGAACAAAAGGGAGTAAAATGCAGCCTTGAAGCTGACATCTCTTTATTTCGTAGAAATTGACCAAGTTTTGTTCTAGCATCAGCAGAATATTTCTTAAAATGTTCCACCCTCTGTGGGGATTTGCAAACCAATGGTTGGGTTATGTGCAACCCAGCACCTTGCACTGCTCACACCACTGCTCTGGCAGGGCCCATTCCCGCTGCCTTCCCCAAAACTGTGCTGAAGGACAGGCCTGGAATAGCAGCAGAGTGCATTACCCCAGGCATGTCTCTTCTTCCCCCTTTTCCTTCTTGGACACTAGTTTGGCTGGCAAAATCAACTCTTGCCTTGTTTTAAGACTATGTCCGCCTAAACCTTTTTGGGTTGGCCTGTGCTCTTCAGAGCCTTTCTAGAACAGTCCTCTTTGAAAGGAAATACAAGTTTTCTTCTTTTACTTTCCTTGCTCTCTTTCTCTTCATATCTCATTTTGTAGCTTTTATTTCTTTATTTTCATTAGTTTAAATACATTACACAAAGATACTTGCAACATATTTGTGTCCCATTATTTTATAGATTAGTATTAGTTTGTGAAGGTTCATTCTTCCCCATGCATTTGTTTGACTTTGGTCCAGTTTTCCTTTCAAAGGAATTTATTTTGAAGCGGTTTCACTGGTACCATTATCCTACTCTTTCCTTACATAACTTACCTATATGACCAGTAAATAGTTTCCCTGTGGTTCCTTAATGACTGAGAGCTCTTAAATTACCTCAGTAATGAGCTCTGTGATGTGATAAACAAGAAAATGTTAATAAAACAGAGAGAGAATATATGCAAATATATTTCTTCCTCTTAATTAAGTTAGTCTGGTTGATCTTTGTGGGCATTGATGATGGCTGCTGTGCTTCTGACTGAGCATTTAATGTATTTAGGGTGGGACTATCCTGGCCAGAGAGAGCAAGAACAAATTGTCCCCATCCCCAAAGCATTATGTTAAGCAATAAGTTGTGGCATTGGATTTGTGTAAGGAGGGAACATCAGTACTGAAAAAAGAGCTTTTTGTTCCTGGTGTTCCATACTACAGCACATGATATGAAGTGACCTTGAACTCCAAAAGTCTGGGTTTTGCTTTGCAGTTTGAGACTGCTCCTACTTTAGCATTACTTATTTCCTTGGTGTTTAAGACTCTTTTCATAATTTTCCTCCCATGCAATTTTCTTTAAAATTGTATATATTACAAAAAAAAAATCCAACCAAACAAAAAAACCACCAAAAACCCCACAGCAATTGGACTGGTCCCACAATATAAATGTAAATTTATTGAGAATATTGTTCAAAGCTCTTCAGCAATTACGCACTGGAGCCCTTTGCAGATTGGTAGGGTAGCTCTACTCACACAACAAATGCAGAAGGCTCAATGTGGGGCTGGAAAAGTCACTGACATTACCCTGAGGAGTCACTTGGCTTGACAGCCACGTTTCATAGGCAAAAGCAAGACCAAGAGAGGCTGTTGAATTGCAAAGCAGTATCTCAAATTCACAGTCAAGGAGTAAAGGTCTGAGGAAACCCTTTGGGAATCATCCTCTTGCCCCACACATTTATTGACCTGCACTAAAAACAGTTTTCAACCAACTTGATGGGAATTTTGAAGAAAACAGCAGGTTGCAACATTGAAACAGATTTGCATTTCTCAGTTCCTGATACACGTTCTGTGGGTTTCCCTCTGCCCTGAGACAATTGGGTCAATACAGATTGCATTCTATATTTCTATTACCTTCTTTCTCTTTTCACATCAAAGGGCTCTTAATAACTTTCGTTTTGAAAATTAAACTATCCTGGTGCACTTCTTTGACCTTTTCAATATTCTGTAATTAGATTGGCTGCAATTCCTCGTTTCTTCCTGTTTACAATCTCACTGGCCTCTGGGAAGGGTTGGAGTGCCCATTTGCTCAAAAGATAAAACACTGCAAAGGTCAAAGCATAGTATAATGCTGCATTTCACTAGCTGTATTAACGTTATGAAGGGATGCCAGGGGAACATGAAACATTCCACATGTATTTCTGTAGATCAGGTATTGACATGCAGGTTTCCTGGATTTTCTTCAAAGCACATCTTAATGCATAAAATTTCTTACCTTAGCTGTGGCAGAACGTGGCATTGCAATCTATTGCATTCTGTGGGCCTCCACTAGAAGATTCTTCAGCAGCTTTGGGTGCTTTATAATCCTCTTGCAATGGACATCCTTGCAAATGATTACAGCTTTTGAAGTTAGGGATCTATGAGGTATTGAATTGAAAAATCAGTGTGTGGATTTTTTTTTAAACTTTTATTTATGGACTTGCTTGACTAAGTCTGAGGTATTAAAATGTGGCCAGTCACAATGGTATCATCATAATAAACCCAGAGTTCTATAATTCTATGGACCATCTCAGTTTCTAAATGTACGTCCCTAAGCTACCCTTTGTTCAATTATGGTGGAGATAAGGTCTTGATATGTGCCACATTTGTTCCACTTGCTGTCTCTGGTACCTCACTTGTTTTCTGGTGGAACAATGTAAATACTGTTCCAGATCACTTTACTTGAAACCAGAAGATAACACAACCATCTTTTCCTCTGCCTTTTGTAACTGTTGAACGGTTGTGTCATGTGAAGTTTCTTCAAAATCTCAAATATCAGGAGAATGAAGGTGTCCTCACAAGGCAAAACAAGTTAAACTCATGTGTTCTGTTTTCCACAGGCCTGTACATGATTAATGGTCTATTATATGAGGAGGGTACAGGTGATGTATGTTCTTTATACATCCTGCTCCATAGAGCTGAAATTTTCTGTGTGGTTGCTGAGGTGATTATGTAGGAGATGAAGGAATATAATGTCTGGAGTGGAAACCCTAAAGCTGGCTTGATGCCATTCTACCTATCAGTTGAGATTGCCTGGTTTCATTCAAAACTGAAGAGAAATGCTGAGGCAGAGATTCTGTCATATGCAAATAATATTTGATCAATAGTTACATCCCAAATATGAAGCAATTGTGTTTTGAGGACAGTGGGTGGTATCTGAATGTGGCCTTTATATTGGTTCCCAAAGAACCTGTATTTCCTAGTGCTGCTCTGGTCTTATAATAGCAGATGAGGTGTTTGCCATTTAGAATGGAGGGGATGAAATGGCAGGAAACAATTTAATGTTCATAAAATGGCCTCCGACTCATCCTTGATGCATATGGTGTTTTTATTTAATGTGTGAAAATTTAAATGCTACACCAGTGAGCAGTAAAGAAATTCTAAATGTGAGTAGCTCATCTGCACTTACAGTGAGCTTCTGAAGGGAACAACTTCATGGTTGCTGCTATTTTGTAGCCGTGCTAGTCTGTAAAAGGCTTTTTTGTCCTAAAGCTTAATTTATGTGATAGTTGAGCTTCTTTCTGTATTTCAAGTACTAATATAATTGCCCCTGGGTGTATGGAATGGGTTTGTGGTGGACAATTGCACTCAGTTACAGTGTTGCTTATTAAAAGGCATGCATTGTGCCACGGATAGAAGGAACTCTTATAATTAACTTTTATAAGCTGCAATTGCACAAAATTATATGTGATGACTTTCTCCACGAATGATACTACCTTATGTGGGAATAAGATCAGAGAGTAGCTAAGAGAAGCTCTTGATGAAGTATCCTGGATCGTTTAAGGATGGTTTGGGTGGGTGTCAGATTTGCCATAAAATAACCTTGTGTAAGCATTCAATTGATCAGAAATGTTCCACAGTTTTTAATCAACTTGAAACGACTTCAGACCATGTTTAATACTTGAATATTGCTGAACACAGCCAGTGTTGGTACATACATTTATCTTCAACTGCTGCCTTCGGAAGGTAGCTCAGCTTTGCCAGCCCCAGTTCTTGGGTGGAGAAAGGGGGATATCCAGTCCCCTCTCTTACTCCAAGCCTCTTCTCTGCCTAGGGACAGGCAAGACTGGAGATCAGATTCTCTGAATCCCCAACCTTCACCTTGCTTTTGCTGTCAATATGCCAGGAGAGCATTTTTGCTGCAGAGTTAAAATAGAACTTCTGTCTTCACTGGAAAACAAATGCTGTTGAATTGGTAAAGCAGGGATTTAATGCTGGGTCTTTCCCCTCCCTTGTGTCCACTGTAACTATGGGGCCATCGTCTGTGCTGGATGTAGGGAGTTTGAGTCTCCTTCCTTTTGAATAATTTTGAGTAGAAATCCTTAATGGAACTGGGAAAAATGCTTTCCAATACTGTAACTGAATATATGTTTTTCAGAAGAAGAAAAGTGTAGAAAATAAATTGAGTTCCAGTGAATCAGTATTTTCTGCCAAAAGAAAATGGGGTTTCTTGTGGAAAATGGAGACCAGCATCCTGTGTGGCTTTGAATATACGAGTGAATTTATGAGTGCACACCTGTTTTGAGTTGAGAGCTTAATCTTTTATTTCCAGAGTTTAAATCACTGAAACTGTGTGTGTTCAGCTCTCCATGGAGGAAAAAAAAGCATGTTCCAGGAGAGCTATCCAATTAAGATGATGTTGTGCAGCCTTCTTGTGGACAGTCCCATTTCACCCCCAAACACCATCCATGGTTCCCTTTTCTTAATACAGAGGGGAATCTAAACAGAGCTCTCTGAGCACGTTTACATCATTAATGTGTGCACTCTCCGTGAACTCCCTGATGATGTTTTTGCTTGCACAACTCCTTTCAGGATGTGAATTTCAAGCATATCTGAATTTTAAACAGTATTTTTGGACACTATTTGTTAACTGGACTTGATAATTTATGGTAGGATAAAGCATGGTCTCTCTCAAGTCTCCCTGTCCTGGGCAAAAAATTTTAATTTTCTGATCTATGTGAAATGCAAAAGTTTAGAAGGTAATCACCAGCTACAGAAACAGAGCAATTAGGAAGGTTGTTTTAGCCAATATAGCATAATAAAATTTTTTCTTTGTCTTGTTTGTTTGTTTGGTTTTTTGGGGGGGAGTTTTTTTGGTTTGTTGTTGTTGGCTAAAATTGAAGTGATTGCTTTCTTAGAAAGTCCATCTTTTCTCTTTTGGTGAGATTTGTGATTTTTCTGCATTTCTGCCTCTGGTTTGACAGGCAGATGCCATATATATTTGGCTGTGATCAGCCAGAAAAAGACTTAAAACCTTAAACAAACAAGTTGGGGTTTTTTATTGGTTTGTGTGTTTTTTGGGGGATTTTGCTGTTGTTGTTTTTAAAATAAATACCAGGATATTATTGAAATTATCTAGGTCATTAGAATCTGTAACCTAACATAGTTTCTTTTGGGGTTTGAGGTCTGTATATCACTATCACTTCAGTCCTTCTTGCATGTATTAAGATTTTGTCAGTATTGAAAAGTTCTCAGTAATGTTATTCTTTGTCTGTTATGCAGTAAATCACACATTAAAATGCAGGTTAAGTGGATGCATATTCAATTTTGGGGTCCTCTAATAAGCTAATCTCATTGCACAGTTCTCCATCGATATTGCTCTGCTGTTGTAATACTGAAAGTCAGACACTAATTAAAACTAAATTCATCGTATAATGTTTGTACTTCTAAGGTTAAACAAACTTCTGTTTACCATATGAAGTTAGAGCTTCTCCAATGTCTAAGTCATTAATGTGTGCAGTGTCATGTCTTTTTTTTTTTTTTTTCAATCTTCTCCTTCTAAGAATTGTAGAATCACAAAATTGTTTTGCTTGGAAGGGACTTTAAAGACGTTTTTGTTCCTAGCCCCCTGCCATGGGCAGGGACACCTTCCACTAGACCAGGTTGCTCCAAGTCCCATCCAACCTGGCCTTGAACACTTCTTCATAACAGAGGTCTGAGATCTGACAATGCAGCCATTACCTTGTTAGGGTTCAGAGTGTCTTTGTCCTTAAAACACCATCAATCAAAATCTGAGTATAAACCCCCTGATTTGCATGTTTATGATGTGATATCTTATTGTGTTTGAGGAGGGCAGAACATACATGACACCACAGCACATAGCAGGAAATGGTAATAAAGAAGAATAGACTTTTATACTCTGAGAAAATTAAAAGCCTGAAACCATTTTAGAGAAGCAATGACATTTAACATACATCCAAGTATATCAAGATTGTGTGACAGTTCAGTTAAGTACAGGTTTTCTGGCAGATAAAACATCAAAGGTACTGGAAATGGTGCCTCTGAGCTGGAGATGGTGGGTTTGGGTTAAAGCCCCCTTGTCCTTTTGTTATTCTGAACTTACAGTAATTTTGTCTTTGCAGTTACCTAAATATATAATTGATCAGAAGAAATAACAGGTACCAGGTTCTGTGCTTGCAGGGCTCAGCCTCATTGCAAGCACTGATCAAAACAGCACTTAAGCACTGAGCAGAAACGTTTAGTAGGACTAGTTCTGTGTTCCTGGTGACCTTTCTGTACTGAATTCATGAGCTCAAAAGCTACTGCAATTTCTTTCTGGAAGAAGTAGTAACTTCAAAAGCTTGACGAATTTTAACTGGTGTTAATCTTCCTCCCAATCTACTTTCTCCCTATCTCTCTGTTGAGGTACCGTTCCTGGAAAAAAATAGGCTATATTTCAGATTTCCTCCACATACATTTTACTTAAGTGAGTAAATAGTGGGTATGAAAACCTGATCCAACTAATGGTTTCTCTCTGAGGCCTCCCAGTAATGGGTTTCAGATTTACTGTAAAATGCTATGTTAAACTTAGCAGCTACATTGGGATAACACAGTCTTTACTGAGAATATAAATTGCAGATGCTGAAGTTGCAAGGGCTGTGTTTTCATTCTTGGTGGTGATGAAAAGACAGTTTATACTCTTGTGTCCAAAGGACACTATATAATGTTAGCATCTGTATTCCTCTGACTAGCCAAAGTAAGGTCAGCTGCATTAAGTGAACATTTAGAAGGGATTTTTCAGAGAAAAATCTTTTTTGAGATTTTTTTTTAAGCTGTATCAGCAGTGCATTCAGCCTAACAGTTCAGGCTTATGATACAGTTGAGATGTGCCTAATCTTATATGTTATAAATCATGAATCAAACCTTGAAAATCTAAAGATTAAAAATATATGTACTTCCTTTCCTTGTCTCTTGAGCACATCTGTGTTTTTCTCTGCAATGATAGGGGCTGTTAAAAAAGGCACACAGATGTTGTTGTTACAGTATGGTCAAGCTAACTTACAGAATAAAACTATTTCTTATGCTCCTCTGCATAGGAACTGCCAGAATTTGACAGTTTATATTCTTTTTGCATGCAGATAACTTTGCATGCCCTGAAGGCTTATCAGCCTTCCTGATAAAACTGTACTTCCTGAACTACAGTTATGGTCTCAGGGAAGACCTTTGGGTACATTTCTTACAATGTAACAGTGCTCCAGATCGAGCTGCTTATCATAATTCAACGCCCATAGGTCACTGAATGCTGGGGGACTATCATTTTCTTCATAAACCAAGCATTCAACTACTTCAAACAAAAGTCAAGAGGATGCTGGATTACATAAATGAGGTTGCTGTGGGCGCACTCTTATTCATAAAAAAGTATTAACATTATAGTATGCATCAGCAAACCATGCTTCTAAAATAAAAATATAAACTTACTAATATTAATCCCAGATCTCTAATATATAGATCTAATATATCTGATGTAATTAGAACTGGGTGATGATGGGAAAAACCTCTGTCCTGGAAAATTTTTGAGAATTTCAAATGGCTCTCTTTCTATGTCAGGATGAATATGAGACTTTAAGAACAAAAGAAAACAACCACTCATCACGTGCTACCTTCTGGACAATGCCTATGGATTGGTGTTTAAGGGTTTGCAAGAGATGTGTCTAATGCATTCTCATCTTTGTTCTGAAACAAAAGAGATCTGGGACAAAGTCATTGTCTCCGGTGAAGGTCCATCTCTCCAAATCACCTGCTATTCCAGGTTACCTCTAATGGTGAAAATTGTTTTTATCTGGAAGCCCTTTGCCAAAGAAATTTTGCTGCAACTAATTATTTTGAACAAAGTATTATCTTTTAAATTCGTCAAGAAAACCTTGTTTTACTTCTAGATCATATTAAAATGTAGTAGTGCTCTTGTCAAAAAGGTTTCCCTACATAAAGTGTGATAGCAGAAGTCTCCTTGAGAAGTGTGGTCAAGAAATAAATGTTAATTTGGTTTTTACAGAAAATGAAAAATTTTACTGATATTTATTTACTGATATTTTTTGTAATTTATTTGGTGTTGAGAGCTCCATTCAGGGACTCCTTTCCATGCAGGTTGTATACATCTTTGTGTTGCCCTGACCTGCGACCACAGAGGCTGACTCAGCTGAGGGTGCGCAGGTCAGGGCAACATTGTACAAAAAGACCAAGGTAGACAAAAGGTGAGACTGGCAAAAGCAGTTATTACAGAATCAGTAATTTGCATGAGCCGATTCTACCAAATCAGTGAAGAATGTCAGTTAAAGATTTATGTTCCCTGATCTTCTCATCAAGTCCTGAATGCCTGATGATAAAAGTGATATTTGAGTGGGGATCTGAAGAAAAATGAATTTAACTACAAAAGCTAGGAATTGCAGCTTGTACTACTTGCATATTTATATATTTTAACATCCTTGCATTGAATTTTATTCAATTTTATTCAGACCGCATTCCATGAATATGTTCTTACAGGTGTACTGGTATTTTGTACATTCTATGTAAGAAATTCTGTAAAGGCTGAGAATGCAGTATATGGGTGAAACTGAACCTCAAGACATGTCTGCATGTTTCACTGCAGCATCCTCGGAAAATAAAGGAGGATTCTGGAGGATTGGAGAAGAGTAGAGAAAGCCAGAGTGCTATTACTATTAAGCAAAGATTCAGGAATGGTGTCCTGTTGGGATATTTGGTTGAGACTTGAACTGGAGATTTGTTTTACTTTTTGTCATGTTCTTCCCATGAGCTGCATCCTTGTGCAGTGCCTGGAATTCAATAGAATACTGTCCCTCATGAAAATGATTCTTAAATGCCATATGAAGAGTGACGAAGGCTAGGATAGAAGGGGTGACTTTTACAACAGTAAAAGCAGGGCTTACTTGGTTGGTTGGTGTTTTGGTTTGGGTTTGTTGGGGTTCTTTTGTTCATTTGTTGTGTTGGTTTCTTGTTTTTCTTTTTTTAATCTGTCAAGCAGAGAGTGAGGACACTTTCAGAACTAGGGACAGTTTGGATGGAAATTGTATATTTTAAAATGGTGTAAAAATGGCTTATTGTGTAGCTTCCCAAAGGAAACTGCCACGATAAATTAGATGGCAAACTCCTGTAGGGTTGCTTTGAAATTGTATGGGCAGGTCAGATGTAAGAACTTGATGACAGGCAGGTAAGGATCGGGTGGGGAAGCCCAAGAAAGCTTCAGCTTCTGCCTTTTCCCTCTATTGCCAGTGGAGGGCATTTGCTCAGGATTTTATTCCTTGATCTATGCATGTGCAGAATATATATACTTAGCTTTTAGAAATAACCTATATATTTTGGGTAATCTCTGCTCTCAGCCTTCAGTATGTCTGCAGTAAATCTATTGATTTCAGTGAATTAGAGCTCTTTAAAGAAAACCAATTAAGCATGGAGTTTAAAATGGATTCCACACGTGCTTAAAGTTAAGCTTCTACTTATGCTTTGCTGATGTGGGGCTTGCTTTACTTCTGTATCCATGTGGAAATGAAATTTATATACAGGAATGAAATTGGCTGAGGAACTGTTTTGTGAATAGATGCATCTTCTTTGTGAGAGAAAAAAATCTGTGGGTTTTTTTTTCCCCAGTAATGTCATAGGCAACTAATTAGAGATCCACCTACCATGAGTGTCATCCAGATTCTACTTTTCTTATTTCTATTTTCATTAAAGCAATTTTATTTGAAAAGCTTGCTTCCACAGATTTCCATTAATTTTCTTTAGTAGGTTAATAATAAACTGTACTTTACTTCATACAAGAGAAATTCCTTGTGCATGTGTTATTGAGTAGCAGTATCTCCTACCAGCTGGATTGGCATTAAACCCCTGATTCCCTGTATTTTCTAAGATTTGGGGTTTAACTGACTGATGCAATCCACTTGTTCAAATGAAGTAGAAAACTACCTCCAAACATCACACTGATGGTGAAACTTAATCTTTTGAACAGAAAAGAGTTGGGAAGCTTGGGAAAAATGGATTATTTGAGCAGGAGGATAAAGATGTTAATTCAAAATTCATGAGGTTTTAAGTTGAGCAAAACCCAGCTCAAATGGATTCCTTTCTCTTGCCTTTTTTCCCCCCCTTTTTGTTTTTTTTTTTTTCAGTTGGGATATCAGGTGTTTCTAATTAATGACTGGGTAGCTCTTACCTTTACAGTGATAATAATGAGTGCATTTACAAATATTAGCTAAAATATACTTTGGCACTGATGACCAAAATATATCAATTATAAATGTATTGATGGAAGAAGAGGGAAAGGCCAGGCCAGCAAAGCTTCTCTTTTTCAGGGTGATATCTTTAAAATAATAGTATATTCACATCAGCAGCCCTTGGTAGTGCAGTTGGCCACTGCAGCCCCAGCAGGGCCCACCTTGCCTTGGGCCCTGTGGCAATGCTCCGTCCTGGTTCCCTTGGAAACACAGCATTTTGTTACCACTTGCTGATGAGATGTGCCACGTAAAATTGTGTACCAAGTTAATACAGGAGAGATATAATCCCTCACCAATATAATTTTAAATAAAAGCAATGAAAAGGCTGTTCAGGCTTGCTGCCCAATTACTTCTTGTAACTACTTGGCTGGGGTGTCATGTCAGCACCAATCCAAGTTTTTCTCTCAGCCTTGAAACAGAGCTGAAACAAATAGTCACTACGTGATAATGCATGATGCAATAGTGTAATTACTGCAGAATTCAGAATAATATACACTGTAACCTCAGGTTTGTGATGATATAGAGGTAACAGTCAGCAAAAATAACTAGTGTCATTTTCTTTAAATTTAAAAGTGTTGATAGTTATCAGGAATTTCTTCTGACACAAGACTGCAGTTCTTGAGCTAGTTCTATTTTTGTGTGTGATGTTCTTTTAGGAAATTTACCGCAGAGCTGATTTTTATAGCAGTATTTAATGCATTTGTGGAAATTGGGGAGCAGAGTTAGTGAAGGAGATTGTCATTGCTGTTCTGGGTATAGCTAAGTACAGAATTCCCAAATTACAGTATCTTGATGATATAAGTTTAATAATTAAAACAATAGCAAATTTTCAGGAATCAGCTTAAGACCAGAGTACATAAAGAAGCAATCAAAAATATGTTTCATGAATTTGACTGAAGAGAAAAGGAAAGTAAAACAAATATTTTCCTTAAGTGAGACACATCTGGCTGTTTTCAACAGGCAAAGCTCTCCATGGCAGGGTTCTGTATGCTTAGCAAGGTCCATGCTATAGGTAAAATAACTTTACAAGACAGGCTGCAGAATTTTACAATTGTGCCAGGGTTTAGAAAGGTAATTCTAGGGAGTTTCACCCTATAGACAAAAGACGTATGGATAATCTGAGAAAACAAAGCCATAGTAACATTGGATGACTTGTTATGCAGCATAGCATGTGTTCCAGTTTGGAAACAATGGATTACCAGATATAAGAATTCTGCAACAGAAGATTCTCCATACTCAGTAATTCTGCTTCTCAGAGCTAATAAAATTTTTGTTAAATGTGCAAATACTTGATACATTTACCCAGATTTTCTGAAAAGGGCTTTTCTACATTCCTGAAAATGGATTTCCTAAGGGAAAGGGCTGATTCTCATCAGTTTCTGTTGACGTTGTACACTAAAATAAAACACGGTGTTTGAATGGGTAACCTTTAATTACTAGAGGGTATGTATTTGCTGAGTCTCTTTGCAGAATGGAAAGGATTTATTTACATTCTGATGAATTGTGAGATAAAGTTTACAGGATCTGATCTTTGAATATTAGTTTTGGAAGAAAATTAAAAGATAGGACTTAGGTTCTTTTAAAATTTTGAAAATAATTCTGAAAATTTTGCCAACATTTGGGATTCTGTCCCAAGTGGAGGGGATTGCATAGACAGGATATAACTTTATGTGTTATGAATAAATGTTTTTCTTAGCAGCTTTCAAGAACAGTCCAACATTAAAAATAGAGCTGTGTATGGATGATATTTGGAAGGCGTTACTGATGATGTTCTAGACATTTATAAGAGTGTTTCAGCAATATTTCTTCCTTTCAATAAAATAGACAAAAAATCCTGTTCTGTTTTTCCCTGTTGGAGAAAAAGGAAAATGTCCCTAATAATTTGAAGTTATAATTTGCTTATTTTTTGCAATATGGATTCTGTGATATAAGAATACCATTATAATTGGTCCTAGTTGATAAATGATTTCTTTTCCTTTTTGAAATTTAAGCAGCCTGGACTATGAAATCTATGGACAAAGTCTATTTGAGGTACTCTGGCATATCCAGAAGCAAAGAAATACCTAAATTTAGTTCTGCAGGTTTCATTGTCAGGAAAGAAAAATCCACTACTAAAATGAAAAAGTCTTAAGCACTTGCCTCTATTCTCAGTTCATATGAATCATTTCTGTTTGACTCTTTTTCCAAATTGCTGTCTCTTGAGGGAAGCAGGGGATAGCAGTAATGAGGTTAAAAGAATCAAAACTGGCTTTGTGGAAGAATAAATAGATTCCAAATGTGGATAGCATGGATACAAAAGTTACTCTGTGGTCAATGTCTGTTACATCATTAGGAAAACGAATCTGTAGCAGTCTAGGGCTTTGTTTTCCATCTTCAGTCAGTGACCTTTTCTTTACCAAGCAGAGTGGCTGAGTGAGACTTCCTGAGACATTCAGAAGCCTATTTTATAAATAAAATCTCCAATCAGCTTGTGAGGCTTAAGAGGAGCACTACACATTCATCACAGTCCTCCTTTTTCTCTGCATTCTGGCAGAGGAATTTATATTTGGTGGTGTTGCATACAGCTGAGCAGTGTTTCTTCATATTCAGTCATGTCTTTGTGAGATCCAGTAGCCACAAAAACTTAAAACCGATGGAAAGTGAATGGAAAATCCTTGAAAAATCATCATGCAGTAACATGTTGATTCTTCTGTATATTTTTTTTAACTGCCAATATCGTGACTGTTTTATGTTTATACACACGTTATCCTCAAGAAGCCTGTACCATCAGCCAGTTTCTTTTATCTGTGAAACATGTAGAGCCAAACGATTGCAATGCTTGTCAAATATTACATATGTAATGTATCATACAATATGGCTGTTATTTAAATGGTATTTCTTCACATATCTGAAAATCATCTTAAAATGAAGGACGCTGGGGAAATGTTTTGTCTGATAAAAAACAGGAAGATGAAATTAGTGCAAGGATATTTGTCAACATCTCATTCTTAATAAAAGTCAATTGCTCTTTTTCATACCTGTGAAAAGGGAGAGGAAGAGCTTGGAGGTTTTTTGGAGGATGGTGGTATAGTTGGTCTCTAGTCCAACCTCCTGCTGAAAGCAGGGTTGGGCATAAGAACAGCCTGGGTTATTCAGGGCTTTATCCAGCTGGGCCTTGAAACAGGGATAGAGGCAGCACAGGCTCCCTGGGCTCTGTTCCTCTGCTTGAGTCTCCTCACAGGGAACAAGTCTTTCCTTAAATCCTTTGTGAACTTGCCTACCTCCCTCTTTTTTTTTTTTCTCTTTCAATTTATTTTAATTTTTTTCTCTCACTACACCATCTCTGTGAAGAGCTTGGCTTCATCTCCCTGATGCCCCTCACAGGGGCCAGGAGGCTGCTGAATGTCACTCTGAAGCCACATTGGCTCAGGCTGGAAAAAATTACCAGTTTCTCAAGACTTGCATGTACTAGTTGGTGTTTCAGATGTCTAGAGAAGGTCAGATGGCCCAGAATCTTGGTAGAGGTATATGATGGCCTTTGATTATTTGCAAATATATAATTAATACAAAATTTTGTCCATTTTCTTGTTCTAAGACCTGACACTCTCACTGTTGCAGAATAATGGGAGATCCCTGGCTTCAGAAATGATTGGAATTTCTTGTTAGAATGTAATAAGAGTGATAAGTTTTTACCATAATAGGAAACAAGACTAAACAAAAATCCTAAAAAGCTGTTTTTCAAAAAGAAAATGCTAATCTACAAGTATAAATAGTTTGGTTGGCCATACATTTAGAAATAAGTCATGGTCTGGGGAGGGTTGCTTGCATGTGAACCATGTACAATGGTACCTTAAGCCTTGTGATGAAATCACATAGAAGCAGGCAAGGTACAATAAATAAACATTTCAAAGTGTCAGAACTTTGCTGCATTCAGAAATTTCCAAGGCCAAATTCAAAGTTAGACTCCACTCGCCCTGTGTTTGGTTGAAGCAAACTAAGTCTGTGGATACTTTATTTTGCAGAAGTGAGATAATAAATGAATTACTGTCCTTTTGGTTTGGAGCTGCCTATGGAGCAAAGGCTGAAGGAGGAGTGGAGTGTGCTCTCTGCAGAGTCTGAGCAAGAATAGTAAAGCTGCTTAGACAGACAGTCTGAAAGCAGGTTATGATGTACTTCTAAGTGACTACTAGTACTGAGCAGTTTCATTTAATCAAGATTGTAAATGCCACAAGGTGATTTCATTTCCATGTTTGATTACAAAAGCTTAAATGTGTCTCTAAACCTTTCAGAAGCAGGTTATTGTCTGCAGCTCATAATGACATATATAAAAATGTTTTACTGAGTGTTGGAGGCATTTTAAAGCTATCCCCAAGAAGAAAACCCAGTGACTATTTACCATAATGTGATAGTATTTTTTATTTAGAAACATTGCCAGTCATTTTCTTGTGAGTCCTGAAATGCTTGTTGCAAGCAATGAAATCCTTATCTTGTGTTTTGTCAGTCTGCAATAGTTTGCAATGCAGCATGCTGGGGGTGATCACATAATTTGAAGTGTAAATTGTAAAAGAAAAATGTGTTAGCTTACCTGGGTTTCCTGCTGTTGTTGAAATAAGCAATAGAGCAGTGCATGTCACAGTTAATTTGCATAATAGAGGAAGAGAAAAATATCTAGATTTTATTTCATTCTGCTCACATTAACTTTAGTGCCACAGCTTTGATTAACTTCAGTGAAAAGAGGCTGGATTCTTCATGGTCCATGGTTTCTTAGCTCTCTACTTCTGAATAACTGTTTGCTATCAGAAAGAGCTCATATTCCAGGCAAAATTAAATGCTTCATCTCGAGGTGGTTGCTAGTGATAATGGAACTGTGCAGGTTAAAAAGGACCTAATTCCTCTTCTTTCCCCTATCTTCTATTCTCTCTTTCCCAAGACTCTTGCAGGTTACAGTTTACCCAGATGGAATTTCTCTGTCATGAGAAAATACACTCAGCAATCCAAAGTATGGAACAGACTGGTTTTGCACACAAAAGAAAGCTGTTCCCTGCAGCAGAGCAGGAGGGGCGTAGCAAAGACTGTGGTCTTTCCTTAGGAGCCATTGCTGAAAGTTGTAAACCTGGAAGAGAAGGGGATGGGATGGTAATGATGCCCCTCTCGTTGCCTCCAGAGAAACTGAGGTCAGGCTCAAGGAGATTTGGCACAGATGTCAGGTGTTTGCAAGACCAATCCCTTTATTTGAATGTTCCCTTTGCCTTCAGGGTGATTCACTTTAGCTTTTAAAGATCTTGGACAATGGCATCAGTGAAATCACTGACTCTGGATGAAACATTTGTTTCTAGCTCTGGTCATCATGTACAGTCCCCCTGGAGACTGAAGAAGCTCCCAGGTTAGGTGTCTGTACTTAGAATTACAGTGTAAAAAGAGCTCATTATTTCTTACCTTTAATAAAGCTGTCTGTGTTACCTAAGAATAGTTAAACAGAGAAAAGGAGTGGTAGAAGCTAAGAGTAAACACTAATGTACCTTTAACATTAATAATTCACAGTATCATTCATAATTTAAAGCTTAGTGAGAATTATTTTGCTTTATCTTGTATCACAAACCAGTTGAAAAGAAAACTAAGCCTGATTGTTCTCCAAAGGCATGTGTTTACATTGGTCTTCATCTCAGTTTATTCAGCCTTTCAATTTTAATGCTTTAATTTAAGTTGCAATGCTTAAATTGAATGTAATAAATTATTATTGTATTTTTTAATAGCTGTATTTTGAAGTTAGCAGCAAAAGGTAGTCTAGCTAATTCTTCTATCAGATCATAAGCAATGCTCAACAGCCATTCCCTATCCATGTTTATGGTATTTACTCATTATTTTATAGATCTGTGCCATATCTCCAATCTTTTCCTTTTGCAGCATGATTAAATAGTATACAATATGGAAATGATAACATATTTTTGATTATCATCTCTTTCCTTCTCTGCATGTTTCCTATTTCTGCTCCATTAATTTTTAAGTAGGGCAACTGAAAGTGTTTAGAGCAGTCAAGATATGGTCACATTGTAGATTCATAAAACTGCATCTTGATTCTGTTTCGCTTTTTACTTCTGTCCTAATAATTCCAAAGGTTTGTTTCCTTCTTTAAGCTACCTTTTGTGAACAGAGTTGATGTTTTCATAAAATTATCTTTTCTAACACTAAGGAGTTGTTTCCATGTCAGGATAATTTTATATGGAAAATTTGGTTTGAGCTGAGTGTTGTTCCCTCCACTTCCATGTGTTGCCCATTTTTCACTGTAAAATAGCTAGTTTTCTCTGTTAGACAGTCTCAAGGACGATTTCTGTAAACATAGCTATGTTGTTGTAAAAATTATCTTTTTACATTCCTTTCCCATGGACACAGATCCCTTTGACGGACACTTCTTTTAACCAATATAGTTAGAGACGGAAGTGTTAATTTTCTCCAATGATCTGTGATTTCAAAAAGTGTATATAAGAATTAAACGAAAGGGGTTTTCCCCCCTTTCCGCCCTTGCTCTGAACAAGACCTTTCGGACTCCAGCTCTCATTATTTCTGCGTCTCGACTGATTACCGGGATAAGCCGTAATAACAGGCATCGCGGTAATATCCATGTGCATCAGTTTACATTACTCTAAAAGCTGCCCATGAGGAATATTATACAGCTTAACACAGTTTTCTATAATCAACATATTCTGTTGATGACTAGATACATATTTATATGTATATATATGACATATTTAAATGATGTCCACATCAGAGAAGTGTCCCCTCTCATCTCACAGTCTCCCCTTGCTCGCTTTTTTCCTCAAGGATTTCATTGAGGAAAAATCACAGAGAATCAGATTAATCACATTTTTATTTTACTACACAGAAATTCTGTTGTTTAAGAATGCAGGGTTTATCATTTTACTCACAACTGTAACTCAGCCATAGACCCTGTTTTCATTATGGGGTAAAATTGTCAGCGTTAGTTGCAAAGGCTTCCTACAGGATGTAATGTTGCTTTGTTGTGGAAAAAAGTCTGCTGCTTTTCTACCCTATCTTGCTTGTTTACTGTTCTCCAGAGAGGACTATATCACATCTTTCAAATGCAGAACAAGTTTTTGAACTATCCTCTCCTCTGTGTTTGGGTAGTCAGATGTAGGTCAGGCACTACAAATAAACAAGATGCTGCATCTGTGCACTGGATCTGCAGCTCCCAAGCACTTCTTCCTTCCCTCTGCATGGCCTACTCGAATTAACTGTTTTTCTAGATGTGGTTTTCCCAGCCTCTGAAAAATAAGTGAAGTATGAATCTCTTAAGACCTTCTCTTCCGGGAAGGCACCATTTTCAAAATGGCCATAAAATTGCCAAAGAATCCCTTCTTTTAATGTACCATGACTAATGAACTGCAATAGGTTTTCCTTATTATACCACTGCTATTATTACCTTTGGAATGCAGAAACTTCAATCACTGTGATTATAGGTAGCAAGACAACCTGACACACTGTTGAAATGTATGTTTTTATTATAGCTTCTATGAGTGCATTTAGAAATCGTTATTTTTGTTTTCATAACTCTCTAAGGTTTTAAAATTCTATTATAAAGAAATGAAGATAACTCAGGCCAGAGTACGTTCAAATGTGGACTCTCTGGGCTTTCAATTTACAACTTTTTCAATATCAGTATTCTATTAGGAATAGAGGCATGAAAACAAAACCAAACTCCTATTTTTAGAAATCTGTTTAAGAACATAAACCGTATTTAAGCACGTACACGTATTAGGTGATTTTTCATGGCCAGCACCATTTATTTCTATCTAAAAATGATCCACTAAACCTCACAGGGATTTCACTGCTAATGGTGGGAAAACTAATGCCTCAATGAGCATTCAGCTCCTGTCCCACAAGCTTGTTGCCAACACTCAAAGTGTGGAATTAGCTGTGAGAAATCAGCTCAAATCTGACATGTCATAAAATTTAAAGGCTCTTTTGTTATCACTTAAACATGTTCTTCAACCTCTTTAATGATGCATTTCTCCTGTGAGGGAATGTGGGAATGATGTGCTTTTTGATAATATGGGAAGAGCGTTCCTTGCAGTTACCTCAGGATTAATGACAAGAACTTGATATTCAGTCAGTATTTCTTCTTCTGTTGATCATGAGGGAAGATGCATTTGATAGCAGACAAGAGCTCTGCCTTCAGTCTGAAATTTAAGGCAGATTTTCTCTTCAAGAGATCCAACAAGTCTTTTGTTCCATAAAGGATGGCAACCCTCATTGCCTGCACAGTACTACTTGATTTTAGGCAGGACAGCTTATGGGGATGCACAGCAGTCAAATTAATAGAAATTAAGTATGTAGGAGAATTTTAAAATGTTTAAAGGCAGAGTCGCTTTTTCAAATGCTAAACAAGACATCAGCTCTTAGTTCTGTTTTCCAGGGTCTTCAATTGACAGAGATAGCAGTTCTCATTAAAAATTTTCAAACCATTGAACATTAGTGTCTGAAATTAGCAAAATGCAGCATTCATGGGTAGCTTCAACATTATATGCCAAGCTTTAGTTTAAAAATGCCCTTTGGAAATAAAATTATGCTCTTACATAACATTATTTACTCTTTTAGTATTGAAAATACTTTTTTTCCCCCCACTAAGTGATAGCAAAGTAGTCATTTCCTTTACATTAGATTATGCTAGTTATTATAGTCTTTTTATTAAAACCTAATGATTCTTAACCCAGAAAATTATTTTTGGCTTTTTTATTTAAGTGATTAAAAATACCTGACATTTATATCTTGAAGGTCAGTCAACAACTCTGTGCACAGTGTGCGCACACACATACAATGTAGCTGGAGACTTTTCGAAAATCTTTTGAGTCATCTCTGGATAAAAAACTTGACATTTTCCCAAACCTTCCCACATCTTTTGGAAGAGTTTGAAAGCCCACCAAAGTACTGTGCCCAGATTTACCGAAAGAGAAGAGAGGATTATCCAAACTGCTGCACAAAGATTTTCTTTCCTCCTTATATAGTGCAAGTATAACATGTGAATCTTTGACGGCTTGTGTGTGGAAAAGGATAGTGATCCTATCTGTCTATACTCTGGAATAGCCACTGCTTACACCCGTATTTTTTATTTTCAGATCTAAGAGATACCTTCTTTTCCTTTGTAGAGGTATGGGTTGCTCTTTAAAGCCTTGTCTGTTTTGGCTGGAGAAATCCCAAGAGTCCTTTGCAGTGGGAAATTGCCATTTTTTTTGGTCAAGTAGTGCACGTGATATAACATTTAGCTCCTGCTTTAAAGTGTCCTCTCCAGCTGGAAATATTCTCAGTGATTTACTGTGAGGTTAATGCCCCATGTTGAGTTGGAGGATAGGCATCTGTGGTGTTTAGGTGATTCTCAATTTACTTGTATTTCCTTTACTTTTTTCTTTAGCTTTATCATTAGCTATGGCACTCATCTTTGATCAATGGCTATCTGCCACTCACTGTTCTCTGGAGCAGACTATGTTTAGAAGTTGTCTGCATTTGAAGTGCATTTTTTATGCTCTCCAGTGGTTTGTTTCTCAGCAATCCCATTACAAATCTGTAACTAGAGTACTCTAGAGTCCCAGTACTGTTGCTGTTCTTAGCCCACAAATATGCAAGAGATTGAAGTGAGAAGGTGAAGACATAAGTTGCTAATTCCCCAACATGTTTGCCCCTTGCCTGTGCAAGGCATACTGATCTCCCTGACTTTGTCAGGCTGTGCCAAGGGAGGCTGTGCACCTCAGTGGTCTGATATTTCACCAATTAAACTGGTGGGCTGGAGAAGCTGCCAGAGAATGTGAACAGTAACAAATGACAGCTGCAGCTGCACAGCTGGTAAATGGGATGCCTACCAGTTCCCAGCCTGCTGTCGGTTCTTAAACAGAGCAAATTATTAATTGTGGGAGTTTGTTCTTTCATTTCTTGTTTGAACAGCTCTGCATTGTCACCAAAAATGTAGACATAGGCTGGCTGGCTTTGACATTACAGAGTGAAGTTCATGGTGACAGAAGTAGGTAAAGGATGCTCTGAAGATTTTCCTGGCACCCAAGAGGGATTTCCACCCCTTGCCATAATCCTTACCACCAGGATTATGCCGCTCATACCTGAGTTTCCTATTTTTAAAGATAGAATGGGAATCCATGAATGAATAGCACTTCATTTTCTGGTTGTGCAGACACATGCCAGTCTCTTGAGAGGCTGAACCATTTCCTGCTACATTTCATTGCTGCTAACCTTTTTTGGTTGCCTAAAAGTAGAGATGTTGTGTGCTGTGAAATGTGTCTCAAAAGTCTGTGTGCAAACAGGCGCTAAAACAACAGGGTGACCTGTTCATTTGGTGGAATTATTCCCTGTGAGAAGGTTACAGGATTGCTCTGAGATATTTGCTGGTAGAAATATAAGGGTTTGGTAAAAAGATGTGTGTTTCTTGAAATTACTGCCTAGATACAGCCTCTTGCATGGTGACAGTTGCATTGCCAGAAATGCTTACACTGATTTCTCCCTGCTCAGAAGTGAGTGGCTTTGTAGTTTGGGGTGTCCTTCACCCCTCAAACTGAGCTTGGTGAGACTGGACTTCAAACTAATGTGCCAAGTACAGCTTTTTGAAAAAGGACAAAGAATGTGTAGAGTGATTTTTTTTCTGGAGCTGTCAGAAGGGATACGATTGGTCAGAGTTGTTAGCTGGTAGTTTTATTTTATTTCGCTTTTGTGCTGGTTTTAGGGTAATGATTTTTTATTGTTGTATTAGGACACTTAGAAGCTGAGATTATCTTCTGTGGTATGTAGATGAAAATAAATATGTTTGTCTGTTATTTGGAAATTCATAAATTGACATTAATTGGAAAGTATAGGAATAGTTGTTTTGTTACTTAGAGTGTTATTTTATTGCTTTTGACAATTACGAGTTGTGTATCCACCATAAATTTCCTTGGAGAAATGCTACATTATTATTATTATTGTTGTGCAGCAGAAGTATTAAAGTTTTCTTTTCTTCTAGTATTTAAGCATGCAAAAGCCTCCCACACTTAGCCAACTGTGCTGCTTAGGTAAATTAAAGACTGACTAACATATATAACATCAAACTTTGGAGCAAGACAAAAGAACATTTGCTAGCAATCTTGCCTTAACATGGTTTACCTGACAGAAAAATCCTTTCAAACTTTCATCCCACACAAAGATTTACTTTTCTAGTTAGGATTCTGTACTTGCTGTATGTAGAGCATTCAGTAACTGAGCACCAAGATTTCAGCTTTATGTAGGTGTCAGACTGGTTTGTCATGGATTTTGTTTTTAACACTGGAAGTGTTTTTCTGGTTTTTGCTTCCCATAAAAACAATTCTCTCTTCTGGGCTGACACTCCCCTGTTGATTAGACTTTGCCAGTTATAGTTCTAGGTGGCACAGAGGGGGTTCTGACCTGAAAAAAAGAGTGAACCACAACCCACAATAGTCTGGTGCACTCAAATACAGAAGAGGCTTGGATTGGATTCCCTGCTCTCATCAATAATTACTCTTCCAAATGTTTCATTTACAGTAGGAGAGATTGTGAAAGGCTCCCCCCAAACTGCCTACTAGCCCTGTGCCTGATAACCAACTGGAGTACAAAAGGCAGAGCAAACTGGAACCAGAGGCCCAAGTTGGTGACACAAGGGAGTAGTTTATTCCTGCCCTCTTTGTGCCCAAACGTTTGAACCAGATAAGGTTTTTGCAACTGCCATTTTACTTAAATAAAAATGTTCCAGCAAAGGCTTTTAGTTGAATGATAGATTCCTAAGAGCAGCATCATTTAATCCTCACTAACCTCTAGCCTTACACATTGCCAAGATGTTAAACATAGTGTGGTCCTGCATGTCGTAACATAAAATCACTTTCTGGTGACACACAGGGTTTTTCGGACTCCTTTGTCTAACATTAGGTGCAGTCAAGTTTACTTGCTCAAGTTTTGAACCCAGCACCAGGTTCTGGCCCAGGTGCAAGGCCCCCAGCACCAGGTGCTAACAGCAGACAAATGGCTCCAGTGCCTGTTATGACAGTTGTGTTTAAACCCTTTATGGAGGACTCTGGGTGAAAGAGCTGCAGATTTTCACAGAATACTTTGGGAACACTAGTTTTCTTTTGATTTCCACAGATTAGAGTAAAAATGTTGAATTTATGTTCTTCCATGCTCTTCTGCTATGTATGTTGAGTGCAGATTTAAATTCTGGCTGCTCAAACTTCACAACATTTTCTTTGTGAAAAATTCTATATCTTTGTTTGGGGGTAAACATCAAACTAAGTGATAATTGATTTTGAAACTGCTGAAGAAAACTTTGAAAACATTTTGGAAAAAATGCCAGTGAAAATTTAATTAAAATATTCAATTCCATTAATTCTTATAAGAATAGAAATACAAGGATTAATATAAAATAATAGTAGAAAAATGAAAGACTAGAAATAGAAATAATTGCATTTTTTCTTTTTATAGATAAATTTTCAAATGATGTGCTAATTTTTCAAGTTGCAAAAAAGAAAGGTTTGTAGAATTAATTTTGTAATTAATATGTATTTACAGCTGCTTCAGGTTTGTCAGTATTGTATTTTGTAATGGGAAAACTGGGCCAACAAAGAAGTTAAAACTAGCAACCTGACTGACAGCAAAAATTATTCAAATTTACTGAAATTTCTGAACTTGTTTTCCCACAGACTATGAAAATTTATACTGATTCTGTCTCAACTTTAGACCATTGCATCCATAACACAGAAATTATTTCTGTAATCTCCCAGTTATTGTTAGGAAAGTAAACTGATAAGCAGACATTTGAGCACTGTTTAGGACAGGAACTTGGCATTGAAATAAAGCAGAAATGTGTTCACCCTGTAGTGTGTTCATTTCTTATACATGTATATCATACTGATACACGTGATCTCAAACACTGAGAGTTCTGAGGCTTCTCTTACATGAGGACTATACTGAAATGTTTTAGTTATTTACACTTTGGAAGTTATCTTCACAGTTTGTAACTTATTTTTACCTAAATTGGTGTTGAAGGTCAGTTGTTTTGTGTTATGGAAGCCTTGAGAGGTGGTAACATAGCCCGTGGCTCAGTGTACTTGGTGTGTGTGAACAGCAGCACCTGCTCTGGAAAAGACCCTGTATAACCTGCAACTTCACATTGCCATTTGTGAAAAGATGTTGAATATCCCTGTCTGTCTTTTTACTTGACTCATAGCCAGTCCTGATCAAATGAAAAAGCACTTGACAATACTTTTGCTGGGAAGACTTTTGTTTTTGCTCATTGAAAATACTTAACTGAGTGCCATCTGAGTCCTGACTTTAATGAAAAGCTCTTGCTCAAAGCAACTTTCTTAGAAGTTTGTTGTGAGAGGAGTATTTATTTTTTATAAATTTTTGCAAAATCTTTGGTCTTTTTAATACATTATGACTCAGCAGCCAGGCTCCAGTTAAAGTGGAATAATCCAGTACATAGTTCAAACGTGCTTGCTGAAAGGAGTCAAGAAAGTTGTGTCAAGTATTCTGAGCTGAAAGAAAACTAGGAGTAGCTCCCAAAATAAATTTGGCCACCTCAAATTTACCACAAAATAGTAATGATGGCAGTATCCACCAGCTGTATTTATTTAAAAGCAGGACAAAGCTTATGCATGGTTTCACCAGATATCTGCCTTGCCCAGTGTCCTTTTCTGGCAGAAGCCAAAACAAATGACTAGGGCAAAAGTACCCAACTGAGCAAACATATTGTGATATTTCCCTAAATATTTTCTCAGCCTCAAACCCTTGCCAGTGAAAGAATTTTCTAAGCAAGAGGGTAGTGACATTGTACCCAATAGCCCCAGAAATCTGCTCTTTCATGAACTTGTCCCAGTTTCCCTGAGCCCAGGTACTTTTTCAGCATCTTTATCTTCTGCAGTAAAGGCTTGCAAAATCAAAACCCATGAGAACATTGTGTTTGCCTCTTCCTGCTGATTTTTGTCTGAAGTTCCTGAACTTTTTTTTTTTGTTGGACAATTGAAATCTCCTCTACATCATTAATGATCTTGCAGACTTCTTTCTCAGCTCTCTGTTCCTTCTTCTCTGACAGTTTTAGCAGCTGTTCCTAACTTTGCCCATTGCTGTCATGCTTTCCTGAGCTGTTTCCAGATTTTCTATATAATTTCTGAAATAGTATTGCAGTGAGAGAGAGCAGAATTGCACACAATATTATATAATTACATCATGTAATTTTTCATTTTAACCTCCCGACTCAGTTTCTGAATGGGCATATTTAACTCTGCATTCCTCACTCTATATGTGATCTTTGGGCGGTTTTCCTGTCTTGCTTCTTTATTCTTTTCTTCTCTTGCCATTTGAATGTGGCCTTAATGTAGCTCTTCAGTCAGACCACATTTTCACTGCAAACTTATAGACAAGAAAATAAGATGTTTTCATCTTTTTCATTTTTGAGGCTGACTCAAAGACCCTGTGTCGCAGAGTGTAGCACATCCATAAGACTGAGTTAAAAGTTAATAACACTGGATTCCATGCTTTTAGTGGTTTGTCAAATGCAGTCTTACATCTATATAGCACTTAGACTGGACCTACTCTAGAGCTTATTTCTCATACGTGTCACATAAAGTTATCCTGAATTAATTCATTTTTATGAACACCTAAAAGTGTGTTTCCTTAAGTGTATCCTAAATGTGACCATCCATGGAATAAAGAATTCTTTTCTATTTCATTTTTTTTCTCTTGTATACCTTTATATTGGCTAGGCTTTGGGGAAATTTCTGCATTCTGTTATGCTGTCCTCCTCTAACTTCTTTCTATTGTGAATTAAGAAAGTAGGAAACTGTTGTGTTCTTTTCAGGCAAGTGGGATTCTATGACCCACCTCTGCTATAGAGATTTAAAGACATGTTCTCCATCTCTGAGCAAATTCTTTAAAGAAAAATCAAAATCCTAGTGTTTTATTAATGACATCCTCCTACGTTGCCTGGGTAGGTTGGTCTTTTAAAGCATTAGATTAGCACTCAGCAGCTTATTTTCTGGAGAATGAACTCACTTGAAGTCTCTCAGAAACAATCATTTGTCAATGATTTGGATTTAATTCCTGACTATTTGCATATTAGCTTTTCTGACTCAAGTGAAAGTAGGAAGCATTGCTTGTCATACCTAAAAGCCTCATCTCAGGGAAAATCTCCCACTGGAATTCTAGAACAAAGGATTTCTAGAAAAGGTGGCTATGCCCTGGGGTGACTGAGTGCTTATGTACTGCTAACACCCCCAAATCATAAATCAACATAAGAGTCTATAATAGACTCTTCTATACTTTACACCTGATTTAACTCTATTCCTGGCATTTCCATTGGAGAATTTCAGGCTTCATTTCCATTGTCTAATTAGAGTGACTGAAGACCAAACCTTTTTCTGTGTCCAAGTTGCTATATGAGAATCTTACTCTGAATGTGTTGGTACAGGGACTGCATATCTAAACTTCACATGGAGTCACCTGCAATTATCTGGAGGCAGGGTATCAAATATGTGTGTGTACTCCAGAGATTTTATTTTACCTCATTCAACACTGGAGGCACTGAATTCACAGCTTTGTGTAACATTTGTAATGCTGAAAATTGGGGTATTATTTGAGTAAGGTTAAGTATAAGAACATTGAAATAAGGGTTACAACACTTAGAGAGGCAAAACAAAAACAAAATCTCATTGGTGATATTCCTGTTCATGCACTTTGTTAGCTAAGGTCTCATTTTTGGGGAAAGCAGGCCCTTCCTTTCAGGAAGCATCTTTTGTCTTGTGGGGTGAGAGTGATTGCTGTTACAGCCCAGATGAAATCTGCCATTTAACACGCTGTGTGAAGACAACAAATCTTAGCCCTACCTCTATACAATTATTACAATTCCAGAAAGGCAGCTTTGCCCTTGTATTGATGCAGATGGCAGAAGTCAGTTCAGTCACTCAGAGTTTGGGAGTTTTGTGTGGTTTTGGGTTTTTTGCCAAAGTAAAAGTCAGACAAGCAATATCTAAATTCTTTCTATGTGAATTGCTGTGATCTTGATTAAAGTCTCAGCTTTAGAAAAGGAAGTCAATAGGGAATACTCACATTTCAAAAGTTTTGCTTCAGCCCTTTCCTGGGTTGGTTAGAGAGTGCTCAGTACCTTGTCACTTCGTCCCCATTGCTTCCTAAAATGCTCACAATCTAGACTGTTTCACCACAAAAGGCCAATTCTTAAATGAAGTGTGGGGTAAGTAGTGCTCACATGCATCTGCTTGAATTTAGAATTCTTAGCAGGGTTTTGCTTGCAGTGGGTGCACCGACTCTGGTGAATTCAGGTTGTGCTATAGCAGAGAAGGTGAACTTGAAGATCAGCCATGCCTTTGCTTCCAGAAGAGATCCAGTTACATGTGCTGTCTGTACTGCCTCTAGTACTTCCTTTGTGTGGTACTGTGCTGACTTTCCCCATGAAATTTCAGCATCTGGACAGCTGTCCAGGCTCCCTGTGTGCTCAAGGGTACCTCACTGCATCTGTCTTGGGCATCTGTCTCCACTGGCTGGGCATGGCCAGTTGAACTGTCAGTTCATTAAATTAGATTTGCACTGTTATCCACCAGACTGTTGGTACTCATTCTGATGGAAACAAGAGATCTATTTCTTAGATCAGCAGCAGCATGTGACAGTGATTGCTGGTTGTAACCTAACAACTATGGGTCAAAGTCTGTGGGTTCACGGGGATGCTTTTTTTTTGTTTTTATATTTTCCTTCACTGATCAAAATTATGCAGTGGAGAAATTAGGGCTACTCATGTGATTCATTTCTGAAGATCCAAGTTTGGGTTGTTGACCAGTTTACTTTGAAAGTATCTGTGTGATAACAAAGAGTCTGGCATGATTAGACAATAAAAAAATATTTGCTTAAAAAATATAGAATGGAGTATCTCCTGAAACAAAGAATTTGCTTTGCAGTTATGATTTGGGAATGCTTTCACTTCCTCTGTTTAGTAAATACACCCGACTTGAAAGCTGAAACAGAGAGGCTGACAAAAGCTGACCCAGAAAGGGAGATTAGGCAAAAGATGTCTAATGATTCAATTTCTTTGTTGTAGGTTAACAATTATGAAACTTCTGACAAATGTGTAAAGTTATATTCAAGGCTATTTCTTTCTCACTTTGAGGTTTTGATAGGCACTGCTCCTGTGAGCAGACATTTCAATTGGTCTCCTTCATTTATTCTGTTCTGTTTCAGCATCCTCAATTGCTTACAGTGTGCATATTTATTTTACTTTTTCTTACTGGAGCTGACATGAATATTGGCTTAATCCAGCAATTTGTGAGATTTTAAATCACAGAAATCCACTGAATCAATCACTTTGTATGTATATCACAGCATCAAGCCTGTAAAAGTAAAATGTAAACTTGCAGCATCTGACTGATTCAAATCAATTTTAACACTGAGAAGAAAGTCAATTTTTCTTCTCTGGAAACAATATAACAACATTTGGAACACTTCTACTTGAAAATAAAATTGAAAGTAATGATCATCTTGAAATCCCATGCTAATATCCTATGTATGAAATCACTTTAGTTTGGCCTAACATGGTTTTATGGTAGTAGTACAGTCATATGTAGCATTCTGAATTATATGATTTTCATATGTATCAGTAGCTGCCTCAGTGGTCACATTGCAGTTTCTTGCTGATTTTGGTGTGAATGCTGTAGTGATATTAACTACCACCATTTTAAACATAGGAGGTTTGGGTCTGGAAGTTATTTCTCAACATTAAATCATGTTGGTGAACATAGTTAGATGAAATTCCTTGCAAATCAAATTGTCAGAGCCACACCTTGTTCTGCAATGTCAAAACAACTGAAGGAGCATTTGTACAGTGGAACTAATTGAACTGTTTGGATCAGTTTGTTACATTAATTTGTAGAGGACACCCAAGCTTGAGTTGGTGACTCTATAATTTAATACAA
The DNA here is from genome assembly GCA_013398175.1 of Climacteris rufus. Taxonomy (NCBI): domain Eukaryota; kingdom Metazoa; phylum Chordata; class Aves; order Passeriformes; family Climacteridae; genus Climacteris; species Climacteris rufus. The sequence goes on along the minus strand of VZRZ01008460.1, from coordinate 2,183,932 downwards.
TGTTTTGGATAGTGATGTTACCGTACAGAATCTAGCAAGATTTTCTGTGTTGCCTTAGGAAAAAAAATGCTGGTTATGTTTATTAGTAGTGTTTTTAAGTTTACACAGTGGTAAACTTATCTGTGTGATTAGGAAGAGGTTTTATAGGTGCATGTTGGTAACTCTGGCAGAAAAAGGCCTGTGGATAGGCATTATTGATGGACAGAGGACACTGAAAGAAGAGATTGGTGTGCCTCTTTCTTCAGGGCTGGTTGCAGTAGGAACAGCAAGTGTGCTCTGGATAGTCTGTTCAGACTCCAAGTCACTGTTTGGGGAATAGCTGCTCTTCATAGATCCCAAACTGTGCTGCTTTCAGCACAGGCACAAGAAAAGGGTCAAATGGAGCAGCAGAGCTGGATAAAGCAGTGGCAAGAAACACAGGACAATAATTGCCTGTGGAAATGACTCCAGTGCTCTTTGCGAACCAAGAAGAGTCAAAAGTTTGTGTGTGATAGTAACAGGAGAACGGGCTTAGACCACAAAACTCTTCCATAAAAATGAAATTATGGAATATTTCTTTTCTTATTTTAGGAATTTTTGAAAATAAATTATCCCATTACAAAGGAGACAAATTTTAAAAAAAATTAATGTGATAAAATACCTAAAAAAAATTTTAAATTGCTAAGTAAAATATTTGCCTTGTTTTATAGAGCATTGTTTCTTTTCCTTGTCCAGACCATTGGCTTCTTTGTACTCAGAGATGATAATTTCTGCTGCTTTTCAGAGCATTTACTAAAGCAAAATAATTAGATTGCTTCTAAATGTCAGAATTTTCTTGCACTTTCAGCATCCAGATAACTTACTGACATTACAGCCTCGAGAGAGAATTAAGCCTATGGGAAGACAATTGATAAAACAAAGGATATTTAGAAGAGCAAACGATGCATCCTCAAGGAATAAAGAAATGCATTTGAACAAAGGCCAGTGCATAAATTTAGGTACTGCTTCCTTGCACTCATGCTACATACTCAATTTGTTTGCTAGATAATTTCTATCATATGTTGCTAAAAGAAATTTTTTCAGAAGTTTATGTGTAACATTTGTTTGTTTTAAGAGTCACGTGCATTTCTTTTCATGAGAATATTTGAATGTTGATTCTAAGGGTAAATATTTTATTGGAAATGAGGAAGGCAAGGGAAAATTGCCAAGTTTTCCTTTGAAGCTGCATTATTTCATCTAAGAATTTTGTTGTTTTGCCTTATTATAGAAGTTTTCTGTTTTGGGAAGCAGGTTTTAAGATGTTTTTATTAATGTAATTTAGAGTTTAATGGAGAATGTATTATCAGTTATCTGGAAAGGGGCTGACTTTTACAGTGACTATAGTGCTTCTGGAAGAAAAATAGAATAACTATATCAGGAATAGTGTCAGACTTCCCTGTATCTTGTCTATGTTTCTGATAAAATCTCCAACTCTTTTTTTAAGAAGAATGATTTCTACCAGGGAGTAAAGGTTTTTCAGTTTTTGTGCTTCTCCAGATCAATCTCTATATGTGCCATTAGGTGGGATGCTAAACTTTGTAACATAAACTCTTGTCCATGGAGGGTGATAGTGAAAGCTACTGCTTTGTTTCAGAGAAATGAAGAGTACCAAATTATCACTTTAGAAATATCTGGTCTAAAGATGGTCCCAATTAATTCACTAGTAGAAGTAAAATCTTAACACAAAATATGAGATTTTGTATGTTATTGATCTCATATCCCAAGACACAGTTGACTGTATTTCATGAGTAGATGCATTATTTTCAAAGATACTTATCCAATTACGAACAAAGTTTCAAAGAAAAGTGGTTCGTAAATATTTAACTGATGTTGCATTTTAGGGAAACAATAGAAGCAGTATTTTCATGACATATTTGACATATCACATGTCAAATATGTCATGACATATGTTAAATATGTCATGACATGATACACACATTGCTCTGCAATGGCTATCCAACAGAGAATAAATTGATTAAGGAATAATTTAATCAGGTGTTAGAAAGGGAGGTTGACGATCATTTAGCCCAAACTCATTGCTCCCCCGTTGCTTTCTGATCTCAGTGACAGGCAATCACAAGCCATCCTGTTTTGGCCTTTGGACCACAATGGTTTGGGTGTAGTTGGGATCGTGAGCTCCAGCAAATGTGCTTCATATCCAAGAATGCCTTAAGGTACTCAGGACAGGGAAAGGGGCTTTACCTCTGAGGGGATTTCTGAGCTCTCCTCTTGGGCCTTTCCTTAGGCAGACAGGGTCACTGAAGGTTGAAATCAATGCTGCTACCTCGCAGTGGCCAGCTAGGAAAGACAGAGAGCTCCCTTCCCTGCTGTGGAGTTGTTCCATTTTCTCCTGTGTGTCTTTTATCAGTGCTTTCAACCATATTGTCTGATTTGTGTGGTTTATTTGTCTTTCATTGAAGGTTCACATAAAGAGTTCTTTAAAGAAGCTGGGTAATGATACATAAGGAATGGAGGAATTAACCAGCCTCTATCAGTCCTCCTGTAAATCTCTGCCTACACCAGAAGGATAAGGCAATGAACTTAGCTCTTTGACAGTAAATTTAAACAAAATTCTATCACCTCTAATTTCTATTGTCACATTAACATTTAGCTTTCCTGTGCTGTAGGTCATTATCCAAAAGTGTATGGTGTAAGAGGACTTTAGCTGAGTGGTCTTACCCAAGAGCACCTTTAGCAAAGTTTTTGTCAGAGGGAGCTGAACACCAGTGTTGTCATCTGACTCCCTGAAATTCTGGTCCAGGCAACAGTTTCCTGTAGTCGAGTTGCATTTTTTGGAGTGAGGAGAGTAAAGGATGTTTGTTATACGCATCCCTGTGAGGGTCTGCCTATGACTCAGCAGAGTAAGGGAGAGCGAGGGAGAAAATTTTTACAGCAGAACTCACATCTGCAGGTGTTTAAATTTACAGCCCTGATTTAAGGTTTCTTCATGGGTAGTTTAAGGTCTAAAATGTGCTAATAATAGGATAAAGTATGTATAAATGAAGGTGGTCATCTGTCAAATGTCTCTCTTTCAAGCTTCTTCATCTTTCAGTATTAATAAGTTATCACAGTTACTGACCAAATATCTTTTGATTTCTGCCTATTTTTGAACAATATTAAGGCATCTGGGAAAAAAAGTAGTGGCTAAAAAAACCTTATTCCCAGAAAGAGCAGTCTGTATTTTTTTTTTTTCCTAAGTGAATTCTGTGTTTGGGGCAAATGAATATGAGCAAGTCTTCACCACTTCTACATTAACACATGTATTTTGAAGAGGAGCTGTGTATTTTGCAAGTGAACAAGCTTGAACAACATCTTCAGTACAGACTTTGCAGTGTTTTGTAATTCATCCTTTTCACACAGAACAGAACTAGCTATAATTCATTGGCTGTGCATCTCTGTCTGAAAAGCATTTCTAGGGGTGATACCTTACACAGGTTCATCAAGCCTGGTGACAGCCTCTTTAGAAACCAAGAACATCCCAAGAACTGTCCTGCCCTACCCTGCACGTGGTGCTCAGTAGGGAATCACCTACAGCATCCTTTGATGCTCTTGGCAAACTCTGTTGTACTGAATGGAAATTTTTATGTTTGCTCCAGTTTGCAACAAGCTGGAGAAGAGCCTCGTGGTGTCTCAGTGTAGAGGCTTAAATAAATCTTTAGTACAGTTAGGGGAAGCACAGTAATTCTGTCCCCAGTGTCTCCTGAAGGCATGGCTGGACTTCTATTTATCAGAGGACAGGGAGGTGGTCACTGGCATATTTGTTCTGCAGCCCTGAGCTCCATTTGAGGATGAGCTGGCTTATAACTGCTTTCTGTGGCCTTGAGCCCCAGAAAGGTGACAGGAAGGTCAGCTCTGCTCAGGCCTTGCTGCATAAGGAGGAGTTAATGCAGCAAAATAGGGAGATGATCCCAGATCTAGACAGCTGAAGCAGCCAGGATACTTGTTTGCCCTAAGCAAAATTGAGTCTGTTAAGAGCTGTGGTGCACCCAGAAAAAAGTACCTAATTTTTCACATTTCATTTCTCTGAGCATCACTGCAAACTCCTTCTCTTGATGCTGTATATCTGTGGGAAGAGTTTTATTTCAGTGAAGCAGTAAATAGGACAAGGTACCTGCTGGGGGTCTGTTCTTTTAGGAATGAATAGTCTGTTCACATTTGAAACAAGCACTATCATTGTACCTGCATGTGGAATAACTGTGAAGTCAGAGATGGACTAAAGCTGCAGCAGAAATCTTACGTTTTTTCCTAAGTAATGCTCCCAGGAAAAAGAGATCATCCACATGAGAGAACTCAAACCATTTCTTAAGAATTCTATTGTTGCAAAACTATTGATTATTGTCCTGAAAGTCCTAAAGACTTTTAGGTGTGTTAGTGCAGATGCAGGTCTGCTCTAGACTGGTTGGTGTGGGTTCTGATGTGGTTTTTTAACTTACTGTATTTTGAATGAGCTAATGGGAGCCTCGAGGTTAAAGCAGGGTGCAGATTTCATTGAATCCAGTAGAAAATTCTCTGCCTATTTTAGGAAGAGATGTGACAGCATGTATTCAATTATTTAGACTTAAAGCTTCTAATTAGTAAAGTTACGTCTTTAGAAATCTTGATTACAACTGTCAACAATCATTCTGCATGTATCTTGACTATTTAAACTTCTCTCATGTAAGACAATTTCATATTGTATTTCTAACTATGCTGCAGTTCAATGAGTGCTGTGAGCATTCTCCCATAGAGCTCTAATTGCCTGGCTTCTGCAGATACCATATCAGCACATCAGTGTTAATGCAGCAGAAAGCAAGTACCCTTGTGCCTCTACAAAGCCAGTTTAAGATATTTCTAGAACATACTTTTGAATTGCTTTCTCTTCATCTTATTTTAGATAACACTTTGACTTAAATAAAACTGCCTGTGGGGCATTGTAGATTGATCAAAAAATGCTGTATTGTTCTATTAGTTTAAATTCTTGGTGCTGCAATAAATCATTTTCTGCCTGCTTCATTTGCATTTTTCAAGTTCTTAATTTAGTTCCAGCATAAGATTGTCTCAAATGGAGGAGTCAGAGATGTGAGGTGAAGTGTGGAGGAGCGACATTTATTGAAGAGGTACATACAGCAGAAAGGATTTTGGCTGAAATGTGGAATTAGAAGTTTTTAGGAATGAAGCAAAGGATTTCAGTTTCCTTCCACTCTATATGAATGAACAGAAACGTAAAATGAGGGCTGCAGTGTGGGGTGGAAGGAAGATTACAAGACACACAGTGTGTCAGATGCATATTTATTAATAAGAATCTGACCTGCAACACGCAGATGAAAGTGCCTGTTTCTCTGTGTGAGTATCTTCAGATAAATGCTAATCTTTAGCCTGTGCCCTTGGAAGAACTAACAGGGAAGATTTTTTCAGGGGTTTACTGCTCCTCATATAGCTTTTCTTCTGAAATGGGGTATAAAATTTATCTTTGATTGTAATTATAGAAAGCAGTTGACTGCTTTTCCTCTGCAAAACAGAACAATGGTGTTCTTTAAATAGGTACATTTATTGAAGAACTAATATATTGAGCAAGCCGAAGATTTACCTTTTTTTTCTCCCCTTTAATACAAATGTATAACTTTGCAATCTTATAATTAGGGCTTCTCATTTTTGGCATAAAAATTGTTGGCAAATGGTTTTTAATTTGTTCTTTTGTGCTGAAATGTAGGACCTGGAAAATTGTCTTCTTCCTATGTATGTTCTGCATGATTTGATTTGTGGGATTTTTTAACTACTCTTCTGGCTTGGTGTCTCTGTAAAATTATGAACTACTGGAACTTTTTCTTTAAGAAACAGATGAAAGAAAAGATTTCTTAAATTGGACCTGTTAATTTTTTTCAACATATTTCTTTAAGTTTTGGGGTTTTTTAATAGTCCAGAGTTGTTCCTGGGAAAATGTCTTCTGAATGTAAGCCTCTAGCTTGTAATCACAGAAACATCAAGGCTAGAAGAGACCTTCAAGATCATTCAGTCCAACTATGAACACAGCACCCCCATAATCACTGCTAAGCCATATCCCCAAGGGCCACACCCACACACCTCTTGAACACTTCCAGAGACAGAGACTCCACCGCCTCCCTGGGACACTTATTCCAATGTCTTTTTCTGGTATCTATTGCGAACCTCTCCCTGGTGGAGTTATGCACAAATGGACCTTCATGCATCTGGGTCAATTAACAAGTAATTGACTGGTTGGACGTGCAAATTGCTGCTGAAATCTTTAACTTACAGTTTGAGGACACCACACACCAAAACGCAACTGATGAGAAGCAAATATTTCTTTCTATGAAGACTTCAAAAATATTCAGTAGATGTCATGTGGCTTAGTCTTTGGATGAATTGCTGGAAATGGGAATGAAGTTCGTGGAATCTATTAGGCAAACCGGTTCAAACATTTGCTGTTCACCAGCAAGAGGCCACAGATCTGTCTTAACTTGTTCAGAGAAATAAATATTTCAGTGGGGTTGGGAGGTGGAGGGCACTATTTCATATCAGAGTTGCAGTGCTCTGACAATAGCATGTAGCTACTGAGTATCAATTTTCTGAATGATAAACGACCAAAATTCTTCAGATTTGATGAGAATGAGGAACCCAGCAGACACTCCCAAATTCAAAACAAGGCAAGTCTTCTGAATGTGAGCAGACAAGGACTAATTTTAGCCATGGAAGGACAAATATGCAGAAAACAATTTTATCAATTATTAGATTATTATGCAAAAAGACCTATGTCCTGTTGTATAAACAGAAAAGATTTCATAAGTCATAATACAATTTGGCAACTTATATCTAGCAGCCCATAACTTCAGAAGTGTCTGCTGTCTTTGCATGATGGCTCATCAGTCTTGGCTATGAAATGTGAGATCCCAGAGGTCTGAATTTTTTTAAGTATGTGAAACAACAGAAATTAAGCTCCTGGTAGCTATATTGCTTAGTTCTGCTGGAAAATGTAAATTTATTTCTAATATTAAAATGTCCTAAAGTGGACATAGTTCATTTATTCCACCATTCACTACAAATGTAATAGGCTAAATACTAAATATTTTCAATGTGCAAACTACTGTGGAGCTGAAAAATGCAGAATCCATTTTAGAAAATGATGAGAAATGTTTATTTTGCTGCATGTCATAGGTCAATTTAGATAGTTTTAGTTTTCAGTTGAGACATATTGATTTTCATGCTTCCCCTATTAGTTACAAAGACATATACAGGATACCAAGTGTGAATAGCAGCTGAGGTTCATATATCATAGTCCCCATGCCAACAAAGACCTTTTTAACACTCAGAAATAATGGAAACAGAATGTAATAAGGGCCAATATTCAAATACAAACTTAATTGAGAAGCACAAACAAGATTGCTTTTTCTCTAATTTTTAATATTTCTTTATTGAAGATGTGTGAGTGCAATTGCTTTGATAGCTTGAGTAGCTTAGATCTATTACAATTTTATTGCCTGCAAATCATGTATTAGGCCAAACAATACTATTTTTTGCTCTCCTACACCTTGGGCCTGGCAAACAGACCAGTTTACAATTCTTGTGTTTACGGGTACCTTCTGCAGTTGATCACACAGACAGATGTGCCAGGCTGTTTGTCCAGTGAGTCCAATGAACTGAAGCCCTTCTTGCCTTCTAACTCCACTTATTTCAGCAAGAAAAACCTCCAGACATTGTACAAGAGGAAGAGCACCTCATGTTGGGGTATTTTACGTAGGCTCTATGACAGAACTGGAAGGACTCAGGAAATAATTTACTTTTTTTACCAAGATATTACCTTGTGGACTAGTATGGATAAGAGGAACTGCTGGTTTTCAGCAGCTTCCTTTGTAAACATATATACTTTCACTTTTAAGAAAAACTCATGAAAAAGGCCAGTATTTAAGGAGAAAATGTATAATTTTCTCAATAGATACTTCGAAATAGAAATGGCATTGTTATTTTAATTGCCCATTTAGTGTGTGTGTATGCATTTATATGTATGTATCAAAATACAGAGACACATACATACATATGATTTATATGTGGTTCTACTCTTAAAACTTATGCTGATTATCTTTCATTCATCCATCTGCTTTTATGCAAATTGTTGTTCAATAATGTAACTCCAAGAGGTCTCAGAACAAACTGTTTGAAAGACAGGCCATGACATAAACAAGCAATGGGGAGCAGCCATCTCACTGCATCTCACAGAGTGAGAACTGTTTTACTCTTGGAAAAATAAAGGCAGCAAAATGCCCTTATTTCCAAGAGAGCACATCAGTTTCAAAGGACAGAGAGAGAAAGGAAGAGGTTGTTTGTAGTGATTAGGAGGAACAGACAGTGGCTTTTTTCTGGAATTCACAGCCTGCTCTGTGAATTCCAGAAAGAAGAGCAGCAGGCAGGTGCCGTGTGGGTGCTGTGATTTACAGGAACAAAGCAGTTGTCCCTCATGAAACAACATCAGAGCTCTGCAGGCCTGGTGCCTGCTCCCTCTGTGACTGTAGTTGTTAATAGTCCTTTGATTGTGTAATCAGTCATTTTATTTCCTTTTATTTTTTTAGGAGGTAAGAGTTTTCTGAACGTGGTAGACATATGTAAGCATGTTATAGGGTCAGGATTGGGCACAGGGGCAGTAAAGTTAAAACCAAAGCCTGGCTGCTGGCAGCATTTCCATTAGGCTCCAGTTTCTTTCTTCCTCTCTGTGTGCAGTCTTGCCTTGAAGGGTTTGGGTTACTTTAAGCTAGGTCATAGTTAGGAAGACAAGAGACTGCGATGTTTGGCTGACCAAAACCATCTGAAAGTTTCAGAGCAGGATGCCCAAGGCCAGCATAGTCTGACATGATGCTGCATGGAGTGAGGCCCTCTGTTGGATGGGGTTTGCTGCAATCCAAGGCATTTTTGGTAGGTCAAGCAGAGGGTGCCCAAGGCTGGTGATCTGCCAGTCTGCTACTGCTGAGCAAGACTGCTCCTGACTGATGTGCACCAGCAGGGTCCTGAGCACGTGCATGGTTTGCTTGCAGCAGTAGGGGTGTAGATGTCAAGGTTGGGGTCAACTTGGAGCAAGACCTCACCTTTGTGAACGTCTGCAACAATCTGACATTTCCAGAAAGTGCTAATGTGGTGTAGCATCAGCTCTGATGTATCACTCCTCTGCCCACACAGCACACATTTTCTGTGCTCATGTAGGATTTACCTGGAGTTTTGACATGCAGTTATACTTAGAGATTAGTAAAACTGCAAATTGAATGTCTCAGTGCTTGCTGGGGTTTTCTTAGTTCAGAGAGAGACATTAATGGCTGGCTTCTTTCTACTTTTATTTTTACCTAGTTTACCTTAATGTCCTTGTTTACTTAGATTAGCTTTTGGATGTTGGCTATTAAAGGCTTTGTATAAAAGGCTTTGCTTTACAGCAATCCCATCAGGAATCATCTAATTCTAGTCATTTTCTTTTTTTTTTTCCTCTCTCCTTTATTTATTTTTTTTTTTTGGTTGGGGTTGGTTTGTTTGTTTGTTGTTTTTTAGTTTTTTGCAATGGGCATGAAAGGGTTACATTTCAGGACATGCTACCAACTCTCTTCTTGCTACAGACTGCAGCAGGAAGGGTTCATGCATTAGACTCCTGTTATTCCATACTTTTGTGGCTTATTATATTACTATGGCTATTTATCTTCTACTTTGGGTTTGTCAGGTTTAGAGTTTGGAAAAGTACAGCACTTGTGATCTGAACTTTTAGAGTGGGAACATGAGGTCTGCTCTTAGATTCTGAGTCCTCTGTAGTTTTCATGAAAAGGCAGCAAACTTGGGAAATTTTCAACTTGCTTTGGGTGTAGAAGAAATGGTGAAATACTTTGAGTAGGCTGTTTGTTGTGAAGTAGGCACTGTAGAATAAAATGGACTGAGAGGACATGAGCAATTCATAAGAAAAATTGATCTGTCCAACCAGAGAAAATTGACACTAAAACTTAAAACTTAACCCAAACAAAATCCATCATTTTTTTTCTTTATTTTTCCTCTGGAATTTCAGTGCTTATGGAGACTCGAGAACACTGGAAATTGATTGATTGGGTAGTTCAGTATTGTACAGGGAGTGTTTTCTTATGATGTTCCCATCTGAAATGCAGTAATGTCGTTTAAGTATATAGACTAGCAGAAGTATAAGCTAGTGCTAAGAAAAACTGAGCCTAGTCAGAATCCCCCAGAAACAGGAGTGTTTTTCAGAAGTGGAAAATTGATGCAGTCAGGTATGAAATAACACATAAATCCCAACATATAAATGCTCCTTAAGTAAGCAGTAAAATACTGCATTTAAACTTCAGGGGAAAATAAAATAAAGATACATTTAAGAAAGTTTAAACTTTTGAAAACAGAATGAAAGCATTTCTTTATAACATTTTTATCAATTCTAAATATCTGTTGGATAAAATAAAAGACTCATTTTACATGAAAAAAATGGACTGGAGACCTTGGCCAAAAATGTACCATTTTCTCCTTTAACAGAAAGAAGCAATTTATCTCTTTCCAGAAAACAGACTCCAATTATAGATTTTGTACATGTTACACTCAATATGCAGAAATGTGGTCAGATCAAAAGCCTACACACAGGGCATACCACTTCAGAATTACTTTGGAACAACAGCTTGCAATCTTTATGTAAATTCAAATGTGTCTCTCTATCTTGTTCTTCCAGTGTTTGGTGCAGCATGAAAAACTGCATACACCGTCTCTTTTGAAGGGAAATGACTGATGCAGTTTTAATAAAGGTTACTAACACAGTGTTGTGAATCAGGTTCTGTGAAACAGTAAGAGCTAGATGGTGAAAAGTTTTACCCCACAACAGTGCAAATTCTTCTAGCAGAGGAAAACATACCTGTGGAGTATGACCTTTTCCTCATAGTAGCTCACAAGGCATGAAAATGCTTCTGATTCAAAATTTGAAAATTGGTTTATTCTAACTGATTTCAAATACCAAGAGAAAGAAATTACTTTAAAACATATCTGCTGCATTTTGAAGGCCACCCTTGAAACTTTTACCTTCCTTTTGGTTTTGTCCCTCTGGCCTGAATGTGGCACAGGGCAGGTGGTGGTTCAGGGAAAAATGTGCTGATCTGAATAGGGGCACTGAGCTGGCTTCAGAGATGGGTAGGAGTGGCTGGTGAGAGAGTTAAGGAAGGTCTGCTATGAAATCACCCAGGCATATGTTCCAGTTCCCCAGTCAGATCAGATTAACAGAAAGGTTAGTATGTGAAAAGTGATGCCTTCGACCTTTTGGCATTACCTTACTTAAATATGTGAATTGTCATCTGGGGTACATAGCAAAACTCCACAGGGTTAGGTGGACTCAAATTTTCAGTTACTAGGAAAAGAGGAAAATTGTCCTACATGCCAATAAAAGTCAGGAGAGACATGGAAATGTTGGAAAAAACACTAATAATGGAGAAAAGTGGATAAAAGTGTCAGGTGATAGACTGCAATGTTTATTTCAATAACTGCACGTTTTGGGTGTGCTATAAAGCTATTAATTTTACAGCTCCCCCGAAGGTTGTGCTGTAAGGAATGGGCTCAGCCACATGTGTTTGTTGTGTTTGCTCCATGCTGAGGTGCAGTTCAGGGCACAACCCAGGCACTGTGTCACTGAAGGTACAGTTGCCAGGGACACAAAACGTCACTGTGATACAAGGGAGGATGATCTGTGTGACTCAGGGAACAGTAAATGAAGTTTCTTTGAATTTGTTTTCACTCTAGAAATTCTGCAGGAAGAAGAAACATTAGTTGAGTTTTTTAGCTACTTGGGACTTAGAACAGTACTTGCAGGCCATGTGTTTGAGAGGGTGACCTTATAGATACCACACATATATTCCAGAAAAAGCAAAATTACATTTCCTGTTTATACTGTGGTCATTGTGACTTGTGTGTCCTGTGGGGCAGCACTTGTTCAAAACTTGCACTGGGCTGTCAGACCTCTCCCATTTCTAGTCACAGGCTGGGTGCTGCTCAGTTGGAAGCCTGGTGCCACTGTGGAAGTTGCAGTGGGATTTTGGCAAATGCCATTGCACTCACTCTACAGTCACCACCTGTCTGGTTGGCTTGTTACTGCAATCCAGAATCTTCATACTCAACTGCAATTATTTCTCTGACTATCAAAATGGTATCCCCAACTCTGAATAAAAAGAATTCTACTCTTGCAGAGTGGCAAGTCTGCATTCAAAGTTAACAATTTACAGGGAGAAGTTTGCATCCCATTATATAAATTCCTTAGGTTGTGATGGCCTAATTTGCAAAATAATTTAAGTCGTTGCTGGGATGGGTTTTTATTCAACTGAGTAGATACCTGGGACAAACGCAGAGATCTTAATTAGTCTAATATGCTGTAGGTCCCCAGTAATTATATTTATAATCTCCTATACTATCTTGCATTCTCTGTTTTGTTTTTTTCTTTAGTAGGCTTGTCAGGAGTCTTCACATTTATTTTAATGGTAGTTATTTTCTCAATCCACTGTAAACCATTATTGTTTGAAATGTGCTCCTCTCCAGCTTTCTGAATAATCAGTTTATGTTTTCATTTTCATCTGTTTTTGACCATTTATGCAGTACTTTGGGAATTCAGAACTGTAGCTGAGGAAAAGTGTAATGTAAAGGTAGAACAAATCAGTGTTGCCACTTCAGGATTTCTGTGTTCTTGTTTGAGTCGCTGATACCTCTGCTCTGATGCTGCTGCTGGGAGTGGAAAGTAGCATAATCAATAAGAAAGCAGGTCTCTGAAGCATTCAGGTAGGAATGTAGCATAAACAAGAGCTATTGCTGAAGCAACTTGCCGTGTAGAGCTTCATTGTTCAGATAAACCCAAAAGAGAAAAAGAAAACCTGCTTTGTGGCTTTTGGGTATTGTTCCTTTCCTCGTTTGCAGATAATTTCAGCCACTGCATGGGTGACCAAGCATCCTGACACTTCTGGACTTGAGCATCCTTTCTCAGCCCCTTCAAGATCATCTCCAAGGCTGTTAAAAGGCCAAACATTATCTAAAATGTTCACTACTTTTGTTTGCCTCATTGTCTCCCTTTCCTTTTACCTGCTTTTTTCTTACATTGATTGCAAGTGAGGAAAAAGAAGCAACATGTTTTCTTCTGCAAACATCACTGCAGACTGGAGAGCAAATAAGATCCTCTTTAGGGAGCTGACTTATAAATGATAAACCTTCAGGAGGAGCTATTTCGGTACAAGAGTGCTCCATAAATAAGCAACATCACTGTGCTCTTTATGCTACAGGAGCATTTATGCATTTGTCTTTCTTGCCATGCAAAGCTGTGTAATGTTTGCAGTAATCCCTGCTGCAGTGCTGGGCATGGCTGAGCTGCGAGAGAACCATCTTCAGCAGTCTCAGTGGCAGCAGGAATTCTCAGCAGAAGTGAACTGCTTACAGTGTAAATCGCAATCAGCTGCAAAACCTTCTCTTTGGAAAGATAATAAAAATCAATAATGGGCCTGCTAATGTAGAAAGGACAGCAAGAGGCAGACATTTAATTTAGTTAAAAAGTAATCGGAAAGGAAGGAGCCAGACTAAATAACCTGTGTAATTAAAGAGTTTAAAGGAACTTCCAACTGGATTGCGCAGCTTTTACATGTGTGGGAAGTAGGGAAAATATATGTATATATACTGAGCTAAATTTAAATTTTTTCTGGCACTACCATAGCCTTCAGCAAAGGAGGTTCTGCTCTTGACAGTGATGCGAATATTAAAGCAATTCAAAGATTAATATGTTATATAGAAAAATCAATGAGTCCTTTAAATGCTCTAAAGACTGAAAGAAAAAGGGAAGCTCATACTGAAGAAAAAGAAGGCAGAGAATGGGCAGTGAATAAGACATTTGCTGTGAATTGATAGAGGAAGAGAAAAAAACTGGCAGACAGATTGTGACTTTCTCAAATGTCATTTTTCTTAAACATATTTCTTGTTCTTCTAAATAGCTCACTGCGAGGCAGTTTTGGACTCGCATGCACCCATGCTTGCAAATAGAAATGAGTAAGAGTCTGGCTCACATCCCCTCCCACAGTAGCCACACCACGAGTCTGGGTTGTGAGGAGTCAGTGAAGTGGTGCACCAGTCTGCACCAGTCTCCAAAAACTTGGGCAGGGATCACGCTCCACTGTCCACTCTCTGTGCTGGCCTGGGAGCAGCTGATGACCACATACCAGGCTTTGGGTTGCATATTTCTAGTTTAGAAATGTTGGGGTGAATGGGCAGGAGCATTTTGCATTTTGATTAGCTGCCATTCATTCATTTGCAATTCTCTGATTTGCTGTGTTAAATTAAAGTGATTAGAACTCTGCCAAGTTTTCCTGTTGTGGGCTGACCCTTGCCTGCAGCCAGACTTGGCTACTGAGGGCTCACAGCCTCTGTCAGAGAGTTCAGAGTTTTGTTGCTTGATAGAGTGAACAATTTCACTAGAATATTTGTGAAAGGGAGGGAGCCTAGCAAAAATCTTTCCTAGGGAAAATGTTTTAATTTTTCTGTTCTTTCATAATTAGTATGTAAAACAGACTTATAAACATTGCCAGTCTCATACACAAAACAGAAAGATGAATAGATATTGAAGAAAGCACCAAGGTGTAAAGTGCAAAAACATCTGAATGCAAAACTTACCTGCTGCTCCACACCAATAGTGCTTTAGTAACTTGGTAGGAGTGGGAGCTTTTTCAGAAATATGACTATTTCAACGAACATGTTGCAAGACTTTTCTAGTTCCTCCAAAGAATAGAATAATATTTTTGTCTGAGGGCATCTCACAGCAGTAGCACTTTATTAAAGTACTGGTCTTATATTAATAAAACAAATTCAAGAGAAGAGTGAAAGGTTCCCAAGACCATTCCCATGATCCCTTCTGATCACTGACAAGATGGATTGAATTTAGAAGTCGTGACGGTTTGTTCCAGCTTGTCATATTTTGTGTCAGTTTCTCAGGTACTTCTTTTGAACCATCTACAGTGTTTTCTCACTCAATCTGTTCTCACTCAATCTTCATGTTCTTGCTGCAATAATTACAAGCTGTTTATGACAAATTGCTGTGCAAAGTAGCAATTTTTTCATGTTTACCACCACCAGTTAGCTCACTGGAGTGACTGTTTGGAGAGGAAAAAGAAAAGTTGAATGAATGTAGACAATACAAAACCCAGCTTTGCCATGACAGCAGATGCTACTGATGTATTTTAGTTTCCCTTAGAATCATAGAACTACTCAGGCTGGAAAAGATCTCTAAGATCATCAAGTCCAACCATTAACCCAGCACTGCCAAGTCCAGCACTAAACCATGTCCCCAGGTGCCACATCTGCAGGTTTTTCGAACACTTCTAGGGATGGTGATACCACACTTCCCTGGGCAGACTGTTCCAATGCTTAACCACCCTTATGAACCTGTAAGATAATGCCCTGATTTGCAGTCTCCCTCCCTCACCTCATGCTTTACCCTTGCAGCCAGGGCCCTGCTTCTGCAGCATGAGGATGCACAAGTCTCCTGATGGGGTGGACCAGTCACTGGCATCCCCCTCACAGTACTGATGTCTTTTTGCCTTCAAATGGGGCTATTCTTCCGTATGAGTCCTGCTGTGTATTGCTCTTCAAACTGGTGCATGAACATCTCTATCTTCCTGTTGTCTTTCTCCTCAGGAGCAGGCTTTTTACCTACCTTGAGATGAGACTGCTCCTGCAGGTGCTCTCAATCTCCCCTTCCCTCCCTGAGTTCCTCCAAATTGACAGCCCTGGCTTCCAGCCAGTGTCTCTCACTCCCTGTTCTCTGCAGACGCTCTGCTTGCCCACACTGAATGGTCTTGCACGTGTGAGGCTTGAGGCAGCTCCCCACCCACCACAGCTTTCACCACGTCTCTCCTGTGGTTGTGTAATCACTTTATCCTGTGCCTAAGCAACTTTCTTGTCTCTAACATGAAGCTGAAAAAGCCTTTGTCCTCCTCTGGCTGCATCCATATCTGTCTGTTCAGCTCTGCTCCCATCATGCCAGGCTGTCCTCCCCCGAGCAAGCTCCTCCTGCTCTGCCCTGCCCAGTCCCTCGCTGCCTGGGCTGCTGGCCTTGAGTGCCCTTGATCTGCTGTCAAACACCTCAACTTTAAAATGAAAGCGTGCAAACAGCAGGGGAACTCTAAAAATGCTCTGGGGACCCCTTAAGGTGCTCTGGGGACCCACTTCTGTAATTGTTTCACTTCTGCAATATAGTCTTCAGCTCCAGAAGACAAGATTAGGGCTTGTATATGTAAATTCCTTCCTTCTAACTTTAGATTAAAAAGTTTATCATCATTTTAGAGCTTTAAGTCTTCAGTTGCAAGTTACAATATGTAATTTGAATGAAAGTATGTACTGTGATAGGCCCTTCTTTAAAAAGTGAGTGGGCTGTTCTGTCTTTACTTGACAGTCTCAAGCTGCACTCACTTGGTGTGTGCTGCAGGCCCAGCTGGGTGCAGCTCTAGGAGCTTCCTGGAATCTTAAAACTGAACCTCTTTTGATGCCCAGGAGTTAGCTAATCCCAGTTTGGAGTGTCCTACATGTTACTTAGACCACTTCATATTTTATAGTGTCCTTAAGAATGACAATAAACAAGGTCTGATTGCACAGTAATCATGAGCAGGAACTGCAGTACTGCCCCTGCAGAGCCTCCTTGGCTCCCTCAGTTCCAGCCTGTTCCTCTGTTCAGCCTCTTCTGTCACAGTCACTGTGCTGTGCAGGGAAAATGTGCAATCAGAGATACCAAGGGAAACAGAGAGCACCCACCTTTCCAGAGCCACAGACGTTTATTGTAAAACATTTGTGGATGAGGCAGGCTGATGCTAGTCTGACTGGGAGAGAAGTGGAAAGAGGCAGTGGAAGGAGCCCAGGAGCTCCTTCCAGTGCTAGAAGCAAAAAGAAGTAAAGACCGCAATCATCAATGAAGCATGAGGATGGGTAAATGCAAGGATGAAGACAAAACAGACCTTTATGTTGCAGACTTGTGAGCTGAGGAATGGGCAGTGTTGGATTTGAGCTGGGAGAAGAAATAGAATTAATTGAATTGAGGTGACTGTGAAAACCCAGTAAATCAGCAGCACTGGGTAATCAGTGAGAGCTGTTGCAGCAGGGACTGGGGTTGCTTTGCTCAGTGGCTTGAAGACAGTAGGGAGAGAGCAGTGAGGGAAGGTGGAAGGGGAAAGCACTGGACAGATGCATCTCCTTTCCCTAGGAAAGGATTGTGTAGGTGGAGAATGAATTTGCCCGGCTCTGGCTTGGTAATTCCTGTGTTTTAATTTTAGAAAGAAACAGGAGTTGGAGGAGAAATTTGACTTGTAGGTTTCTGCTGGGTTTGAGCATTTCTTTAGTGAGTTTGTTTTAGCATCAGTCTTGGTAATTCTTGCTGTAATTAATATAATAGAATCTTAGAATCCCAGATTGGAAGGGACCTTAAGGATCATCTGATCCAACCTTACTTGGCAAAAGCACAGTCCAGACAAGATGGTTCAGTACCTTGTCCAGCTGAATCTTAAGAGTCCAGTATCAGGGAATCCTGTATGCTAGACCTATCACTGATGTTTGCATGGGATTTCCCTTAGTTTCTGTCATTACATTGGTAGATAACTAGTACTTGGATTCTTAGTCTCAAAAGATAATCTCTAAAATGTAGATTTATTGTTAGCTGGGGTTCCAGTCTAGGGACCCAAGCCACAAAGTAATAAAGTTTATATACATTTGAGGATTTGAAAGTGAGTTACAACTTTATGCTGACAGCTGTCGTGACTGATATGACTCAGATGTGAAGGAATAGTGGTATCAAAAATAGATTGGCTTTTGTACAAACAAGGTTTTGATACGGTTGAGTCTGATAGCTGTTTTATAATAAAGTTAAAATAAAAGCAGAGTTATCCAAATGTGAATAGGGTTCTTAATACTTACCTTAAGGTAGAGAGGAAGAAAGTTCTTTTTTTGCAGTACTTTAGGTATTGTGTATTTTTATTATATTATAAATTAAAATTATGTAAAAACACCTACAACCTTGGACTTTACTGCCTTTTTATGTACTACACTAAATAAGCAGAATATTTTTATTAGAAATGCTTCGATTAAAAGGAGCCTAAAGGTGAGAGTGGAAGCTGGATATCTCCATTTTAATGCTAGTAGGGAGATTTTGCTCCCTTTATAGTCACAGTGAGCAATTAATTTCTCAGAGTCAATAGTCCTGGGATAATTCAATGTGAACAAAGGGGCAGAAAATAATTCCTCATATATCTTGGTGAAAGCTCTTTTCTTTTTTTTTTTATCTTTATTTTTAAAGATGCCATCTTTTAAAAACAATGGGAAATAATCCATATTGTGGGGGCCGCAGCATATTTATAAATGTAACTGCTTTTGTTACCAGGGAACCTGTCTGAGTCAGCTAAGCTTAGCATTTCAGAAACTTGTTCTTTCCTCTCATTCCTGTTGTTCTCCATCTGATTTTAGGCATGTAATGACCTAATGTACTTTATCAAAGCAGGAAGGGATTGTCGTGGATTTCTGTAAGTTTTGATAAGTGTACTGAGCTTCTGCATCTCGTGTGCTCCAGGATGGCAGGAGGAGGCAAAAGCTCGGTGCTTTACTCCAGTGAGAATTACTGGTATTTCTACCTAGGGGCACCATCAGCTCAGACATCAAGGGTGTGGATCAAACACATCAGGAGTGTAGATGGAGCAAGCAGGAGCTTTGCAGAGCCAGGCAGATTTGGAATATCTCTGATTGTAGATAACACCTTGGTGTGTCCCATCGCCAGTCTAAACCAGAGACATCTCTCTGGGGGGTTTTGGCTCAGTTTGATCTGAGCTGAGTTCAATGCTGATTATCTTCATTAGTTATCTTCTCCAAAACACAAACATCCAGTACAATCAATGTTAAATTTCTACTGCTTCCCTTAGCTTATATGCTCCAAACATGTCCTCGGTGGGCAGACTGCAGGGCAGGGCTGGGAGTCCATCCACTTTGCTGCTCTCCATTCTCCTGGATTTGGTCACAGAGCAATGCTCCCCAAGATTAAAGGTACCAGTTTTTCTGCAAATTATTGCATAGTGTCAAAGGTTACACCACATGATCTTTGTGTTTTCTTTATATTTTTGAAACTTCTGTAGTACATATCTCATAAGCTGCAGTGGCTTATGCTAATTTTAAGTGTGTAATAGCAGAAAACTTTTAAAAAATCTTCATAAGTTTTAGGCATTGGTGGCCACATAGAAAATACACCGTTTTCATTCAAGTCCTTAACAATTTTCAGTTGAAAGAGAAGCTAATTTACAGTCGGTGTGCATAGGAGACTTTTAATCAAAGTTGTATCACTTCAGGGTGAATCTTGAAATACAACATTTTTCAATTTTCTTTTAGAGTCAGGAGACCCATGTTAGAAACTGTAGATAGTTGTCTAATGGTCTCTGGTTGTTTCCATAGCAGTGTTCCTCTAATTGTCTATATTTACATATCTCTTAGCACTACAACAGCTTCAAGAGCTTTTTTGTTGTTTTTTTTAAGACACTGTAGGAATTAATTTCATTGTTCATTTCAGTTTTAGAAAGTTACAGGAAAATACACAGTTGTTTTTTGAGGCCAGGTATGCAGAGCCTGATCAGAAACCGTAAGAAAGCTTAGAAACCTAAACAGCCACCTGTAAATGTAGCTTATCACCTTTCACTGCTCAAAATGTCATTCTTTTTGAAGAATAACTTTTCCTGTTGTCTTTACCATGCACCTGCCAATTGAATTGGCCTCTGTGCTGAATTGCAGAAAATGTCTCTTTGAGGAAGTCTTCCCTGTCGGATCTCTCCTAAAGCTTTTATCAAGTCTTTCTCAAAAACTTAAAGGATTCTATCTCATTTTCCTTTCAATTTTGTCTTTCCCTGACATCCTCCTACAGTCATTTCAATTTAAGCTATGCACTTCACCCCATGCAGTAAATCTCTAAGGAGAATACAGTGATATTCAACAACATTGTAAATCTGGAGGAGATTTCCAGAAAATTCTGGTAAGGCCTTTACCTCAAAACTTTATAAACCTGTCAAAAAAATTTGTCCCACTACCATGTTTTCAGTCCCTGTGCTTTGCTTAGCAATACTGAGATCTGTAATATGGAGCCCTTGGCTTACAAGCCTCTGCTGTCAGCATAGCCAGTAAAGCCTCTCCAGAAGCTTTCTTCCTCTCAGGTTATTTCCTTACTGAGCTTGCAAGTACAAAAGCAGTGATCTGGGCTAATTTCAGGATTTGGAGATCAAAGTCCCCTTCCTTGATTATTTCAGGTATGCAATTCAGTGCAGTCTTTAACAATGCGGCAAGAGAGGCTTTTTGAATTTATTACTTTTTGAACTTTTCAGTTGCTTTAAAAGACTGGGTTCTTTCAAGCTGAATTCTATACTGAAAATAACAAAGTTTAATTAACGCTTGTACTGCTTTTTGTTGTTCTGTGGAGGTTTAATTGACTCAACCTATTGAAACACAGGATAGGTAGTCATCTGAAGAAGCAAAAATGACTGGGCTGAGCCCTTTCATGAGTGAACTGTTTTGGAGGGATGCAGGAAGGGCTGGAAAATGTGTGTGTGTGAGGACTACCCTGAGGGGTGGGTTGAGAACTCAGCTCAGGCCCTGATATCCAACTTTGGGCTCAGTATAAAGGACTTTTAATGGAAGCTAGCATGAAAATTCACATGCAATGATACTAAATTTTTAAGATATTTTGGAAATGTGGAGCATGGAGAAACAGAAAATATGTTCTGTGTAGTATCAGTGTGAATGTGAATGTTGCCATCGGGCATGGGCAAATCTTTAATTTAATGTAGAAATTTCAGCTTGTAAACAGTATAACCTGCAGTAATGGCTTTGTTACTGAAAGAACTTTTTCTGAAATTGAAGGTTAGACTTCAAAATTACAGCTTTGCAAAATGACATTTTTCCACTGATATGTTCACTGTCTTGTGCCCCATGGGAAGTGGTGGCTTATGTCGATCATTCCAGCAATCACCACATTAAGTAGGGCATGATGCACAGGAAGAGGTGTTAAAAATTAAATAGTAAGTGTTCTTGTCTTCAAACTAGAGCACTTTACCAAAGTTCACAACCTCCAGCAGGCATTAGTGCTAGCAGAGTGAGGTCCAAACTAGTGGTAAAAATGGTTCTACTGGCAAAAGTAGAAAGTATGGTAAAAAGGAATATGAATTGAACCTCCTGATTTATATGCAATTTATCCCCATGAGGCAAAAGGTGTTTGTTCTTTGCCATATGTTATTGTGATCCATGTGCATCTCTGTAAAACAATATGTGTAATAATGGAACTGCAAACTTGTTTGCCCTTGCCTTGTATTGCACTGAAGCTCCTCATAAACTTTTGCTTTTATGGATGGACAGGGAGACTTCTTAGTTACTGGAAGCTGATTGAAACCCCAGTGAAAACCCAGTATCGGAAAAATAATTTCAAAGGTTTAAGTATATATACATTTATTGAATTAAACTGACCATACTGCAAACAGAGGTAATAGTGTATGAAATTTCCAGTTTTGGTTACTCTTCTTCTTTAATTTATTTACATCCAAGGATGATTTGTAAAAGAATTTCATTAGAATAATTTTCTTACTACATATTAACCATTTTAAATTGACAGCAACAGCAGTGCAATTTATCTTCAGTACACGTTTCCTCATCAGAGTTGTTCTGCTGCTGATAGGTAAAATTAAGTTGTACCCAAACTCTTTTTAAACTGTTCACTCATTTTCAAATCTTTTACATGTAATTAATAGTCATTGTACCATAAGAAACCTTCAAAACTGAGCTTGTGAGTCATGGACCGTGGCCATGCTTGAGAATGCTGAGAAGTAAATAACTCCAATAAACATTTAATTTAGATTTAGTATTTGATACAGAAATGTTTAAGGATGTTAAGCTGTATACTGCAGGAAAGAAAAGTTATTAGCTGAGGTAATACAGTTTAGCAGAAATTAAGATCTGTAAATGTGAATATTAATTGAAGTTCTGATTTCCAATTCTAAATTAAACTAATTAGGTTGTTATTTAAAAGCTTGAAATAATTTCAATATATTATATAATTTAAATTTTGAAATTTTGTGGAATAAACATAGTTATTAAAAAAGTAAACTTGCTATTATAAAATGTTGGGTTACTAATGTGTAAGGTGGTGATGTGTGCAGTAAAATTCCTTTCTGCACATTCCAGAGTACATTCTGTTGTTTTCTCAAATCCAGAAACAGAGCTGAATGTATCTTGAGGCATGAACCCCACCTTTAGTAAGAAAATACCTGAGCCAAAGGTTTCATTTTTGTAGGAATCCAAGTGCTTTAAGACTCTATAATTTCAGCTGCTCAACACTATTTGTCTGAGAAGTAAAGACAGAGGAGAGAAATTTTCCAGTTTTCAGGATTGGTTGATAAAGTGAAGTAAAGAGTTATGGAATGGATTTTTCAGATAGCAGGGTCTTAAGGGAAAGAAAGGAACAGCAAGCATGTGAAATGTTTCTCATGGGCTGTCGGAAAATGAAGAGACAGAAGGCTCAGTAGATAATATCCAGGTTGCTTCTGATTTTCCACCACCTTCACTGAGTGAAATGTCAAGACAGAGATCAGGGCTGTGGTTGAGGGTGAGAATCTTGAGGTCTTTTAAAGCAAGAAGACAAATTTAGAATGGTCTCCTAACACAGATTTCAAACCTGAAACATGTTTTTGGCTGCTGAGACTCATTCTGCTAACACATTGGCCCCTAGCTGCTGGTACTCATTTTAATAGTCTCTTTGTGCTCATGCAGGATGCATTTCATGGACACAGAAATTAACATTTACTTCCTGAGGAGTATCATCTAACTCACAGGTGTGATCAACTGTGCTTTACTCCACATCTACTCTCTCCTTTATTTAATGGATGCAGGCTTGCAGACCTGCAAAATCATAATGCACAACTTCATTTAGTCAAGGATTATTAATTCTTAGAAGTCCTGTTGATTCCTTCAAGGGCTTTTCCAGGAGTTATTGGAGGATCTACAGTGATTTATACAAACTGAGTTTGCCCATGCATATTTGCTTTGAGAGTTTTTGGGAGGTCTTACAATGGTTAGTACTTAAAACTGAGGTTCATAAATTCTTTATTATATTGTATTTCTCAACGATTATTCTAACTATGGAGTGTTAAGAGCTGCAGATAAATCAGCAACTGCTATTTCTTGCAATAGTTTTCATCTTATAGAGTTAGCATCCTGCAGAAGACTATAAAATATTTTAAATTTCTAAGCAACAGAAAAACATTAAAAACTTACTTCCACTTTTAGAATTTAGGTGGATGGGAAGCACTCCAGCCCTACTACTGGTGAAATAATACATACTAAGTATTCCTGGTGTTAATAGACCAGAGCCAGAGGGACTCCATTGATTTCAGTTAAGTCATTTAGCTAAAGATGACCTATGTTCATTAAAATAACAGAATAGAAATCACAAAATAGATTTTTTTCCTTGCCTACAGTCACTTTGTTACTGCAAGGTGGTTCATTCTACAGAACTGGGATCCAGACCCTCAACATCTTACTGTTTAGCAGTCTTGAATCTTGACTTTTAGTTCAAGCTGTTTAAAATATACTCCATGAAATCCAGTTCTCAATTGAAGTTTACATTTCAAACATTTGCTGAGTTTCTGTGCATTTCTTAATATCTCTTAGTAAATGAGTGCCAATGCCTTCATACATCTTGCACTAGTGCCAACAAAGAGCAGTTGTTAACATTCCTTAACTACACTCAGAAAACATGAAGGGGTGGCTTGCAGTTTGTGCGTGGAGGTTTAAATGAAGAAAGAGCTCTGTGTGAATATTAAAGAGAGCTGGAGGGGAATAAAAGAATTTGGAGCTGGAAACAGCACCTTTTCTCTTTTGCACTTCTGTTTTTATCATTAATACATGCACATACTGTTTTCGCAGATACCTTAAGAACAAATGTAAAAATGCTATTTCAAGACTATATGAATTTTTGCATTTGCAAATCTTGAATGATCCTCTGCACTCCAGTGTATGTGTTCCTGGATATGTAGAGAGAACAGAAGATCTGGTACAGATACCGTGTGGAGATAGTTGTGAAGGAGTCTCCTTATCTGGGTCTTTTTATTTGTACGTAGAGTATTCAAAGATATTCCTTGATCTAGGTTTCATGGGAATGGAGGTTTTTCCCCAGTATGGGAGCAGTTCCAGACAAGGCGCACATTTGTGTCTGTTACTCAAGGCTGGCAGAAATGGCAGTTCCCAACACCCAATCCTTTTGAGTCCCCTCTTTTCTGAACTATCTGGGAATCTTTGCTAGCTCAAGTAATAGTATTTTGCTGATGTCTAGTGAAAGATTTTCATTCTAACATTGGGCCATTCTTGCAATTTTTTCACCTTCTACCTGACCAATAAGTGTAAAACCACTGATGTGGGATGGAGCCACACAACATCATTGCAATTTGGTCCTTACAGAGAAGCTGTATATAGCAAACAGAGGTGTGAATTCATAGCTCTTTCTTGGTTTTAATATGGATTCACTTACTTTGTACTAAGACGTAAAAGCACTGAAAGAACCCTGATGAAAGGAGCCTGCTTAATTAAATTTAGTTTAATTATATTTGTGCAGAGCAGTCACCACAAGAATGTAAACAATGCCTTCGGAAAAGGTGGGTGAAACATTGTGGTGCTAGTTGATGCAAGCAGTAAGCAACTGGAGAGTACATTAGGTAAAATATATTTTCTCTGTTGTGGAAGACTGGAAGCGGGTGCCTACATCTGATCTTATTTCCTAGCTGAGTTGGGTGCAAGTGCAAATTTTGGCATCTATAGTATCTGTACCTGAGTGAAAACAGAGCATTTCTCTTTCTACCAGAGGGTGGAATGGTGTCCTAACTTGAACCTTTCTAAAGTGCAAAGAATGTTTCCTGAAAAATGTCAAATACTGTTTTAAATTGTGTTTTGCATGAAGGAGGCAACATTTTCTCAGGGCACAAGAAAACACGGTTTCACTAAGCAGTAATATGCTGTATTTAATGGTGCATCTACCTTAATGTAAATAACCTCAATGTACAATTTATACAGGATAAGTTCTATGCTGGTGCATTGATCAGAACATGCTGTTTTCTGTGAAGCAAAGGTGGTTTGTGTTCCTCAAGGCCATGGCATGCTGTGGAGGTCTAGGACTGGTTTCATCTGTAATTTTCTTCTCTGTAATTAGTGAGTGAGTGAGTGGTTTTGTGGTACTTGCTACTCAGTTGCCAGCTGAGATTCAACCTCTATGGATTGCTGATGGGAATGTGTTCCTGCATCACCCAAGTACCCTTTTCCCTGAGCTGGTCTGCTTCCTACACAGAGAGAGATTCAAAGCAATTTTAAATCCCCTCTGTGCTAGTGCAGCCCAAAGGGGAGCTAATCGGGCTTTGAACATCTGCTGAAATACAACTCCTACAGCTGTGTCCTACCAGTTGAGTTCCTGCTTCTTGCTGGTGCCCTGCTAGGTGAGCTCTTTGCTTGCCTGGCTGGGTGTATGCAGGGAACTCTTCCAGTGTGGGGATTGCAGCTCCCAGCCATGCTCAGGGTACGGGTTACTGCCTCTTCCTTCCAAGCAAGGAGAGTTTCCTGTTGTCTGTGAAAATGTGTATTCTTCCCAGATACCCCAGGCCTCTAAACTTTACATTGGCCATTTGGAATTTCCCATGGACTCTTTCTGCAACAGTAATTCTCCAGACTTTTATAGCTCCCACATGGTGGAAAATTTCCCAAGTCTTGTACTGGGAGGCAGAAACATACATCTAATCGCCTCCTTTTCTAAACAAGATAGACCTGGCTGCTAATTCTTCTCTTGATGCATGGGGTAGTGATGGACATAAATCCCATTAGCATTAATAAAAATGAAATGTGTAAATCCCTGCTATGCCATTGGGAGCATTGGTTTCTCAGTTTCTCTAACCTTCCTCTTTCACTAAAAGCCTGAAGTTCCTGTTCAGGTTGCCCACAGCTATGCCATGAGTATTTCTGTGATGTCCTTTCTTGTGATATAACAACCGCTGTGAATTACTCTGCCTTCATTTTGCACACCTCTATATTGTCAGGTTTTTGTACTGTTTAAATAAGCTCAATTTAATTTTTAATCTCTACCTCCATTTGCACATGTAGGCATCATTTGTGATTGTAATTTTTTTAAAACCATTATTGTAATATGATTCAATAATATGGGGAAGACACGATCTCTCTACTCAAAAACGGGTAGACCAGTTCTGTGCCAAAAATATTCTGACAGGGCCATCACTCAGCGGTGCCCCAGTTACATTCTCTTGTTCAGGGCCCGGTCATCTGGGCTTATTCCATGTCTCCTGCTTGTACTAGTTCCTTGTGTTTTGTGTAGTCCACCTGCACATTTGATGGTGTCTTTTTCCCTCCTAAGTCTTTTCACCAGCTTCCGTATCAACAGATCCGATCTAGGTTATGCATTAAACAAAGATGCCACAACATAAAAATTCAATTATTCTTCCTCTTCTTGAATCAACCATAAAGTTCCAATGTATCTTGCTGCATAATTATTTAAATAGTCACCAGTACTTAGGGAGAGAAAAACATAAAATTGGAATTAATGGGGCCTTTTGAGCCTCTTGCAGTTGAAAATCACCACATACAACTGTCTTTGTTAATAGTGACTACTATTCTTATTTTAGGTGCTAAACAAGGCTTGCAAATCTTCTTCCAAGTAGTTCAGTATCTCAAATTTCTTGAAATCAAAAGATTATACCTCTAGTCATGGTCTGTTTTGCACTTTTATTTGCTCAAGTTCTTTGTTTGCAAAAGGAGCTGACTGCCAATTTGCTAGTCCTGGAAGTCTTAAAATCACATTTGCGAGGTGTGTCACAGCACTTTGGAAGGCTGAACTATCTGGAAGCTACAACTT
>VZRZ01008460.1:2036342-2156958 GCA_013398175.1 Climacteris rufus | reverse complement strand
CCACAAATAGAGTGTCTCAGATATTGGAAAAGCTGAACCATGCTATCAGCTAAATATGCAGAACCTAAAAGCATGAATGAAAATTTTCCACAGATACATATTGGTCCTAAAAAAGGAAGTTTCTGAACCAGGGGTGTATTTCAATGCAAGGGCAGAGGACAACCTGGCTGTATTTAAACTTGTAACCTCTCTTGATAAAGGGAAGTACTGAGAAGAGAAAAGTGGAGAAAAACCAATTTCAGCATTCAGATTTTTATGTCAAGTACATTGTTGTTGATGACCACTATGATATAAATGGCATAAAATTCATTTAAATGGCCAATGCTGAGTTCTCAAAGTTTCTTAGAAAATGGGGAAGGGAATGACAGTGATATAAAATGACTTTTACTTTTCCTGATGTTTATTTTTTGGAAGAAGAGAAACACAAGGTCTGTTTTCATTCATTCTGCAATGCAGTCTCATTGTACATGCAGGAATAGCATTTGTGGTGGTGTGTGATGATGATACAACTTCACATGCTGTAAAATCATAGCTAGCCTGGAAAACCATCAAAGAAATGTGAAAAAATCAAGCTACACTACCAATATGATATGTCCAAAAAGAGATTTCAAAAAAATTTTCAGAGTCACATTTTGCATATTTTATCCTTCATATCTCTGGTTTTCTGCTTTATTTACATTTTATACAATGTCTCATATTTTGCTTTCACCTTATCATACTGTTCTTGAACGCAGTTGCTTCATGGTTAG
Source organism: Climacteris rufus (assembly GCA_013398175.1). Taxonomy (NCBI): domain Eukaryota; kingdom Metazoa; phylum Chordata; class Aves; order Passeriformes; family Climacteridae; genus Climacteris; species Climacteris rufus. The sequence goes on along the minus strand of VZRZ01008460.1, from coordinate 2,156,209 downwards.
ATGAAAGGCTGGAACAAATTTCCCGTTGCAGTTTCTTGTCAGTGTCTGTAGTTTGGAGTCAGCAAAACCTCCCTCATTCCCACAGCATTGACTGATTCAATTTCCATGCATCTTTTTTCCATGTATGAACTGTATCACCAATATGCAGAAGGTCAGCTCGCTAAAGCAAAGAATATTAATGGTGCATTTCAATTCTTTTTACATTTTGCATCGAAATTACAAAATTGCTGTTGATGCATCACTTCATAGTCATTTCTAATGTGTTTTCTCTGAATTGCATCTAACCTGAAGGCCACTTGTCTCTGTTAGCAAGTATTAAACAATCAGTGATAGCTTGCTCTGCCCACCTTTCCCTCCCCAACTGCAAGTTCTTACTAAAAGCATCCTTATTAACCTCAGCATATAAACTCAGCACTTCAGTTCTTGCTGATCAGTGATATTCATATCAAGTTTGTGACCAAGAGGCAAAAAATCCAAATGGAACTTGTGCTATGCAAAAACCACTCTTATTTGAAGAGGGAAACTTCTCTGAAGAAAAGCCATTAATTGCCAAAGAGGGAGTTCTGACTGCTTTCTGTCAGCCCAGCAGCAGCCCTCTTCTTGAAAAAAGAATTCAAAGTAGTGCAGTGCAGTTGAGACACTCTGAGCAAGCTGAAATAAGGAGTTTTCACTGCTGTTTTACAGCTCTTTGTAAATCAATTAAAAGTAGAAAGCAGTCTAATCTCTCCATTCTGAAATATCTTGAAATGTTTTTGCCACGTATTTTCCTGACTGTTCTATAGAGAATTGGATGTGAATATACCATACTAACAAAACCAAAACACTGCCTGCAAGTTTTTCCAGGAATATTTCAAAGAGCTAATCCTAATATCAGATCCAAAAAGCTCTGCTACAACATTTTAATGTTTTGAAATGTTAATTGAGTCATTGAAATAATTTAACTTTCTCTGATTACTAATATTATAATAATGAACTTGAGAAAATTGAGAATTAAATTTCTTTACACCTTTCTTTGAGAATAGCTATTACTCACTCAGAATAACTACGTTCCTTTAAATATACTTCATTACCAATAGTAGAAAGTGGACTTTCCTGAGCATTACAGACTGCTGTAAAACAGTTAACAGCTGTGAAATAATGGTAGCTGTTGCATTGTTTTGCAATGAAAAAGGGGCTCATAGTCTTCTTGCAAGTAGTTCTTTTAAAGAGAAAACCCTTGTATTACCAGAACTCCTGATATTTTGTCTTGGGTCTCTATAGATTCCTTTATCTCTTCAGTCCTTTTCATTTACTTCTTTAGCAAAAATGCATGTCCCACTGGCTTAGAATGTATTTTTTTTGTTCTTCACTTCCTACATTGTAGCTTTTGTCCTTTTGTTTTATCATTTCATTTTTCTTGTTTCTCACATATTATTTTATATTGAAAAAGAACACATCTTTGTGATGAGTTATATCTTCTTTCACTAGCAACTAATATCACCCTATGCTCACTTCAGGCTTCACATTTAAAGACAATTAATCTACTTCACTTTTGCTCTATAAATAGAGAAGCTAAATCTTAATTATCTTTTCAAGTTGCTACATCTGTATCTAACCATGCATATGAATGTTACTGATCACCATGTATGTACTGTTGAATTTATTTTTAATCCCAAATTGCATTCTTCAGAATAAATACAACATTTGAAATAATTATCTGCTGTTTATGTGGACACGTGTCAAATGCTGAGACACCTGTCTTATTGATCTTGGTTTCTTTCAGTCCAGAATTTCTGATTTATAACACTACATTGGACTTACGCAAGCTTATATTTTCCTTTTATGCCTTCCTTATTCAGGCTGGATTCCCAAAGATAACATGCAAGTGTCAGGCATGAAATTTTACAATCCTCCTGTATTCCTTTCTTCATGAATTTGTAGCATGCCATAAAAGCCAAGCTGCTTAAAAGGATTTTATATTTTAGCCAAGCTTTCACCTCCTAAGTGTATAAGCCTTTACAAATATATCCTTAAATTTGCAGTTGAAAACAGTTCATAATAAGAAAACTACCTACATTTTTTCCTCCATAGCAATGTTACCACTTCATTTAAAATAAAATAAATTGCTTTAAGAGGAATTTTTGAAGATGAGGTCTAGAAGACATGGCACTACATCAAGAAAAATGAATCTGGCTAAAAATACATAAATCAGTCTCATATTACATTAAAGATTCTATTTAACTCTAAACAAGAGCACCTAATGTTTCAGTGAAAAAAAATCTTCCAGAATCCTCTGTAGCAAAGAGAATACAAACTCAGAAGATCCTTTGAAATTTTTGATTCATATGTCAAAGAGGAATGTTGGATTATGCAAATTCACCTGAATGCAGCAAGGTCCTGGGCTGTCCTGGGCATCAGCACTGTCTGTAGGTAGGAGTGCAGTTCATGTACCTTATTCAGAAGGGGAGTTTGGTGAACCAGGAGTTTATTTTATAGCTTTTTAACCTGTGGAATTTGTGGAACAGCCACAGTCAAGATAGGCCAATTTGACAAGTCAAGGAAATACCTCATCAATCTTTCTCTGGAGAATAAGGGGTTTGGGGCTTTTCCCTCTGACATATCAAGACATTCTCATAATTTCTGAGGTGAGCTCAGTCATGGCCAAGTCATGGCTTGGTGCCTGTGCTGTACCATGCACTCTGTGCTCTCCTGGGAACAACGCTGATGTCCTTGGTGTTACAAAGGGATACCCAGGGCATGCAGAAAACTTGAGCTTAAGCTGCATATGGAAAATGGGCAGCATGAGGCTCAGGGGTTTAAAATGTCACATTTTGGTGAATTTGTTTAGTTCTGTAGTTTTATACTCTAACAGATTAATGATATGCCTGTTTATATTAGCTATAGATAAGAACTTTCCTGGGGAAATTCTGGTCCCCCCTTCCTAATGCTTCACCAGCTTCTCCCTTCAGAGCTTTTTTCATGAGTCCCTTCTCCTGGAAAAGAAGTACTTGCTACTTCATACTTCCCATTACCTCCAATAAATTTTTTTTTTCAGTCTTCCCTGCAGAGTTTCTTTACCAATGGGTACTGTACTATACCCACCTTTGCCTGAACTGCTGGCACCAGCTTCTGCAGAACTTGAGGACAGATGGTATATTTTATCTGGTGTTTTTGCGTGTTCTCAGAAACATTTACGCGCCTCTGTCAAGTTAGTAAAATGTTTATTATTAATAATATTGCATTGATTTTATCTCCTTTCCAACCAGAAGAATATTGCAAAAGCTGTTTTTCTTGTTTTGGTGCTATTGCAATCAGGGGATTACAGAAAAATCAAAATGATTTTATGAGAATTGTTTAGGTTTTTCACCTTTTTATCTTTGTTTCTTGGCTTTTGCTCCTGCTCAGGCAGATTTCTCATTTTAATCGGATTGCTCTACCCATCCCAATTATGTTTTGTGCTTTGCTTTGTGTCTCTTAGCAGCACCTCATTCCAGGAGGGGATAACTGGGAACCAGATTTCTGAAAATGAAAAAGCTGAACAATAAGCAGCTAATGTATTGGGTCTGGATGCTTCCTGGGAGCCCCAGGGAAAATGGCCACAGCATAGGTCCAGCAGAAGTTGAATACATCATTTTATGTCCCAGGAGAGGGTCCCCAGGAAAGCTGAAGTCGTTCTTAGACTATGTATAGCTTTTATCCTATGACAGAAGGGATTACTGTTTCACAGACCTCTTTTGCCTTGCATGGAAGGAGGAAAAACTGATTACTGTGATCAGAACACTATTCTGCTGCTACATGGAAAGCAAGCTATTTACTTTTTCTGGCATCATTACCTTTTCCTCTGAGGAACTTGCATTTTATACAGACAGCATTCAACAGGGAGGCCATGCTGCTCTCCATTTTGCTACCATTAAAAAAAATCGAGGGCTGCAATGGTCCAGAGCCTCTCGACAGGCAGCTCTTCACTCTTGGAGGCCAGATGAATTGTGAAAGCAGAGTCTAGCTTAGTCTCCATGGAGAAGGATAGCAAATTGTGTATTCTTGCACAACATATGTTTAGGGGTTCTTTTTTCCTTTTTCTATCAGGCATTTTCCTTCCATCTATGACCTCAAGCAGGCTGCTGCTTTGTCTCAAACCACCATTTGGCTGCATCCTCACTCTCTTTCCTTCAAAGAGCCTGCTTTGATCTCCCTCAGCAGAGTGCCAGCAAAGCTGACAAAGGCAAAGGTTTGCCTTTTCATCTGCTTGCTATATTGTTAGTCAAGAGCAGCAGAGAAACATTGTGCAACCTGTCAATGCAATTTAAAACCCCATATTATTCTAAGTTGCCACTGAGGGCTTGTTCAGTGGAGCAGAAGTCCTCCAAGAACCAGTTCTCTGGGGCTCTTCCCCTGTTTTATGTCAGAGCAAGACACTGCTAAGGCTTCCCCCACAAATATTGCAGGGCATAAAATTAGCCTGCTGATTTTAGGAGAGCGGCTCAAAACAAAGCAGTTATTGCCAGTTTGATGAAGTTCCACTCTATTTAACTTATCACAAAATATCAGTTTTCATATTTGACTGCCTCTGTAAGGAGAAATGATTTACTGAGGGTCACTTCATGCTCTTGCACTCCAGCTCACAGAAGACCCCTCTCAGCATCTTTTGCCAAACTGAAGGCGAAGAGTCAGCCACCTCTTTATATTAATAGTTTTTAACACAACATCTGCCCCTCTTGGTTTTCAGTCTGTGATCAAAATTCCCTCAATTCTGAGTAAAAGCTGAGTAAGGACCTTGGGGTATTGCCTGTGGGTGCTTAGAGACTCTGCTGGCATCGGGCATGGAATGAGTTGCTCTGAGATGAGCTCGTTCCCTGGTATTTCCTCCTGTCAGAGACACAGATGTGCTTCATTTCATTAGGTGTAGCTGTGGGCATACTGCCATCCAGCTCTGCCGCTGTCTTTATCCCACTACTGCTGAAGGCCAAATAATCATAATCATTTCAAGTTGATAGCACAGTATATTTCCCCAGGGAATGCTATTCAAATTAAATCAGTCATACCAACAATAATTTTATAATTATATAAAGGGAGCCCTCTACTTCAGTAATTTTTCTGAAAAAATGTGCATTCTATCAAATGGTTATTGCTTCTTCCAAAGTATTTTCTTCCCACAAATCTTTATACTCTTTGCCTTCTTTTACGTGAAAAAAAAAATGTTATGCTGATAATTAGCATGCTTAAGTGCAATTAGTGTCAAAATAAAAACAAATGTAAATTTCAGAATTTATCTCTTATATAGGCACTGGCTTCCATGAGATTATTTTCTGTTGGCAATGGCTGTAAGTCATTGATTAGCCTCATTTTGTAAAGCACTGAAGGCCAGATTAATTATTCCAGTCACACTCCATGGAGAACAAAATCTTCTTGTGAAACTGCCATGATTGATATTTATTGGTCAGTCTCAAGCTCTCAAGCTCCAGGTTCAGTAAGGAATTCTATCTTGAATGTCCCGACTAATTTCCTGGTGTCACTTGGACACTTGTAGGAGCAGATGGACATAAGGCCTGGAGAAAAGCTGAGCCTGTGGTATCTGGTATAGCAAGCTGGGTCAGTGAATCAGAGAATCATGAAATGGTTTGGGTTGGAAGGGATCCTAAGGCTCATCTAGTTCCAGAGATTGGGAGTGAATGCAGCTGATCTCTTTGCTAGTGGGTTATTCAACTATAATGCAGCTCCTGCCTTTTTGTATTAATCCTCCCAGTTTCTACAGCAGAGCAATAATTAGAGTAGAAAAATAACCTCATTTCTTTTACTGCAAGGAGATTGCTGAACATTTATGATGCTCTGAGTTAAATAAGGAGAGCCAGCTTAGGAGCAGGATGAGGCCTCTTTTTTAGGCTAGATCAAATTGATTGCAAAAGAACTAGAGCTAAAAGTGCTCCACCTTTTTAGAATGGGATGATTTATATCTTCTTTATGAACAGGAGATAAAATGTTCTGCTTCTTATACTCTCCACAGAAATAAAACAGAACTAAAAATAAGTCCTAACGCAGACAAGTTTAAAATAGAGCTCATAGCAGACAAGTATTTATGAGCAAATGAGTTAATGATTTCTGACTGGTTGGGGCATATACTGAAATACTAAACATAACCTTTCCTAAATGTGTGTGGTTTTATTTCATTACTAGAAATGAGTAGCATCAAATGGCAGGAATTGTGAAATCCTTCCTTGGACGAGGCTGAGTCAGTGTTTGAGGCATGACTTCAGTAGCGTGAAGGCCAACTTTGTATGTCCCTTCATCGCTCATTGTCCCATACTCTAGACTACTTAAGTGTATATATATGGAATCTTGGATTGCTTGCAATGGTCAGGGAAGGAATCTGATTTTCAGTCACAGGAGACTTCTGAATTTTACAGTTCTCTTAGTTTGTCACAAGTGTTCCCTTTTATGTTAGTTTACCACAAGTCTTCATGTTATCATCAAGGCCTAGTGAAAAGATCAAGTTCAGGAGATTTCCAGTGGGTAGGATAACAATTAAAGTCTTGATCTAACTGTGACTGTAGCTTTTGTTCTGGTAGGTGGTTTTTTTGTCTATCTTTAGAAAAATCATTTAAGTCTCAAATGAACACTTCTGCTGTCAGAGACAGATAAAACTGATTTAAAGTTTTTATCATTATCATTCTCAGTTTGGCAGCTCCTGAGAAATAGAATACTGGGTTATATTGTAATCAGTCACTGATATGTTTTTGGGGCTAAGGTTCTGCAACCAAAATTTCAGAATGAAGTTTGCCTGTCTGTTTCAGCCGATCTACAAAGGCATGCCTCTGCTCATTTCAGTTTTGCTGGTCAGGAATGTACATCCTTTGCCTTTCACCAAAGAAGAAAAAGGTCTTTTCACAAATCTCCAAATCTTCTCAAAATGAAATAAAATTTCTCCTACACTGAAAATATGAGTCTACTTCCCAGCAATTGATTTCAGAGTGCACATTGCTACTTCTCATATATGGGTCTCCTTCCATCACAAACCATATCAACATAGCATATTGATGTAATTAGTCTTTTAATACCTACAGAGACACTGCATGTGTCATGCTGTGCCTCATCAGTGCAGTAAAATTTACAGGGAGAGTCGTATTAAAGGCCATGTGCATGCTATATATACATGATGTTATGTTATACTTTTTGTGCTATATTTTGGCCCTTGAATTTACATCTGGCCACAGCCTGTTGCTTCACCTTAGTTCTGCGTAGCTATAAGCAAGGGCAGTGCTCAGTTCTCATGGGGAAGGTGGTACCATTTTGTTCTGATTTTTGGGTAACGTAATACAGGGTGATCTTGCTTTGCTGGTGATGATTGCAAAATTCATAATCTTGGAAGAGAAGCTGTTGCTCACCTACGCCCTTTCTCTCTTTCTCCCTATTAGCATATGGCTGTCCATGCATTGGTGAGCAGTAGCCACCCTCATGTCAGGAGATATCTTTTGCCTTAGATTGTCATTGCAAACATGCCTTGTTATTCATGAAATGCACTAATTAAGCATTCTCTTAATTATAGTGATTAAAGTTTCCTCATCTTAGTGATTTTCCTGTGATTCAACTCATGTGACATCAGTTTATTGCTTCTTCTGATGAAGCATTTAAAATGCTTTCTTTCAAATTTTGAATATTACTCTAGAAGTACGGGTTTCACAGGGTTTTTTTCCTCAGGACAGTGATTTGACCTAAACATTGGAGCTTTCAATTTCATCATAGAGCTATTGTTTCCTTCTTTAACCATGTCTGACTGTTAGGTTTTTGACCGAAACTTCAGTGTCATTAGGAAAATGGTGATTTCACTCAGTTGGGATTCTCTTGCACACCAATTTTGCCTTGACCAGACCTGCTTGTTTCTTTCTCCCCCTGGGCATGCTACCAGCATTTGTTGGGTCTGCCTTTGACCTTTAATAAACTAATTTATATTCCCTAATATAATTTTTTCCTCTTCAGTCTTTTCAACTCCTAGTTGCTCCACCTCTACATAGAGATTTTTTTTCCTTTCCTTGTCCTTTTTTTGTGGTCTTATTTTTACCGTGTAAGTGATGGGAGCAGAAGTCATGCGATACTGCTTCTACTGATTAAATTAGAACTAGAGTATCTACTGCTTAGGGCAACCTTTAACAGCTTGATAATGTGATAAACTGGAAAGAGACAGACCAGTAAAACTTCCCTCTTTCCCTAAATTCTGTTTTCCACGTACATTAACTACGTCATTACTATCCTCCGTGCTGGCAGCAATGCTTAACATTAATCCAAATTAAAGAATTAATGAGATAAAGAAATAGTGACAAGCTTGGACTAGACTATGGCCAATATCATATGGATTTACAGGAGGAAGAAATGCAGCTATGAATAAATACCCTTTCAGGAGTTTAATTCTGCCCTCTCTACCTTGGCTCTGGGCACTGTTGCCTGAATTTTAACGTTGCCCTTTGAGATCAGCCTTAGAGTCTAAAATCTGTTCTTCAAATGCCCAGTTTTCTAATTTTTTTAACATGACTTTTATTAATATTGTTGATAACAGAGTTCACAGAAGACTCATGGGTAAGAGTGCAGAGGCACACAAACCACATCTTCTCTGAGCGGCTAAAGACCAGGGACCTGGGACATTTAATGTCAGATGATGGCAAAAAAAGTATCAAGTGGGACTAATGTTTTAATTGTTCTCAAATTAAACAATAACTGCAACATACGCTGGTTGTTTGTCACTTGTACTCACTGGACTTGTATGTGGTGAAGCAATGGCATTGCCAGAATATATCAGTCTGCAGAAAATGAATGAAGCAATATCAATTTCAGACAGGCTGACTGAGCTGCACCTGCATCTGGGAGCTGATATATTCTGTTTGGGCTTTTTGATTTAAGGAAGGGGAGTTCTGGTTTTAGATCAAGTCCTTGGAGGGTATTTTCCACTCTACATGGTTAACAGTAGGGAAATATTTGCCATCAAAATAGATCTGCTGCTTTACAGACCTGGGGTGTTGCCCTGCAAGACTTTGTGCCTGGTCCTAAGGAATAAGTAAGCAACAAAAATATGCATTTGTCATGCCCAAAATTACAGATGAAAAAGATACATTTGAGAACATTAGAAAATGCAGTAGATATTTGCAGTTCAGTGTAAATGAACACAAAAGCCCAGGAGGAAATTGGGCATTTTGTCAAAATCTAAGTTATTAAAATAACATTCTAATGCTGACCTTTTGATTTCTTCATTAGATGCATGCAAAGTGAACAGTTCAGTTTCAAAAACAGTATTTTGAAATTAAGAAAGTCAGCAGCTCAAAATGAAGCGTTTTTACTAAAATTTGTATCACTTGTTTCAGTATTGTTGACTGGTACTTTTGAACTTTTTTTCCATCACTAATGTTCACTCCATCTTGGACTCTCCAAAAGTTCACATCCTGAAATTCCTTGCAGACTAAAAGTCTCATTGTCCGAAATCCTACATACTGGATATTACATCTGGCACCTCCTGTGGTACTAAAACCTGTCCAAATATAGAGAGATCATTTGTCTGTAGTGTCACATAATTTGAGATTTTCAATACTCAGACTTTCTGACTGGCAGCTGATCAGTGTTTGCTGGGCTTTTGTAGCCCTTACTATATTAGAGCTGATTTTTCTTTTCTATCCAATCTCTGCTGTTTGAAGATCCAGTGGAAAGTAACCATAGCCACTGAACTGACACTTTAGGAAACAATGAGCCAGCTTTCATTTGTACAGTTTGCTTCCTTTTCCCTAAATCAGGTTTCGGTGCTTTTAAGAAGAGATACCTCCTTTATTGTGGGAACATGAAGAAAAAAGTAATTTCTGCTCTTCCAGGTGGGGCGTAAAACTGAGGGTGTTCATAGATTTCACAAGAATTTGAGCAATGAAGGCTTGTTTTGGCATCTGCATGAGCATCTGCAAGATTACACTTTAAATTCTCATATTTGACCTTCTGATATAATTTCAAAATGACAATAATGCAATCTTACTGCAAATAGGAACAGTTGGTTCCTTAAATGAAAATGGCTGTAATTGCAATTTAATTTTTTATTAGAAAGATAATTAATTTTTCCCAAGTAATTTGCAATAATGCCTGTGTGTTCAGGTGCTGCTACTGTCAGAGACCACTAAATATTTGAACAGTTTTTTCTTTGATGGGACAGCAACAGCTAAATCCCAAATCACAGATTTTTGCTAGGAACATCTGTGTTTGAGTTATTTTCCAGGATGTAGGGAATAAACAGGAGACAGAAGAGATTTCTCACTCACTCCCAGCTGCTTGCTGGCCCTGCAGTCTTTGGCCTGGGCTGTTCTCAGCAGTGCTGCTGATGGAGAAAAGCAGTGACTTGGTAAAGCACTATGGCTTGGTCCTACCCTCACATAAAAGTAGATTCAGTGAAACCCATGGATTATTCCTGTGAGTAGGAAAGAGAAATGTATGGGTAAATAACTTTGTTTAGGAGATATTATTGTATTGTTTGGGATATTTTAATATCTTCAGACCCTCATCCTAGCTCTGCTGAAGCTGTCTAAGGTCGTTGACTTGTGCTGGAGTCAACAATAGGGATTGTCTTTGCAGCCATTTCAATCTTTCCTGTGTTTTGGTGACAAATACGTGGTTATCATAGCACTATTCTTTATTTGAATGGGCACAGTAACAAATGTAGTGAAAACAGGGAGATATCTGTGTGTGTGTATATACATATGCGGCTGAATTTAGCACAATGTGTCTTGATCCACTTGTGTTGTACAGAACAGTGACAGATGAATACAGAGGGAACTTCCTTGTTTTTATTCCTCCCTTAGATTTCCAATACTCTCATAGCAAGGTAAAACCAGCTTTAAACCTCTAACACTATTTGGATGGATGGGAACACTGTACCCATGTTAAAAGACCCTCATTAGGGCTGATACAGCCCCAAACTGTGCTTATGAGCAATAAACTAATAGAAAAACTTGAGATCTGTTAGCCTGTTAAAAGAATATTAAGTGCCACCTCTGCAGAGATATGTGCCATAAAGTCAGAGGACAGTATTTTTGCATGTAAAACACATCAGTGAACAAGGTCCAGCCTGGTGCTCTGTATCTGGTTGGAGCAGTGGTACAGTGCAAGTCCCATCTTGTTTCAGTGCTGGACAGTGTTTCAGTTATGGAGATACCACTTTATATGAAGATCATAACAGATTTTCACTGTTATTTATCCTAACATTTTAACAATAAAAGTATGTCTTCCATTCTAGCATCACAAAATATTTGTGAAGTGCTAGAGATAAGAATTAGGGGACGAATTTGCACAGTTTTGCACATATAGTCTTTATTTTATTTGTTCAACTTCCAACATCAGTCTACAGCTTTATAATAAGAGTGATAAAAATGTATTGTGTATTTCACGTGATTATTTGGAAGATTCAGTACCTGTAAATGCAATTGATATGAGTGAGGAATGAAGTTGCACAGTTGCTCTGAAAACAAGGCTGCTTGTGTGACTAAATGGCAACTTGGTTATGTGACATCAGGGGACAGTTCACATATTTTGTTCCAGCATGTCATGTCATGTAATTAACAATTACAATTCCTTTTTAAGTCAGTAAAGCTACAATATTTTCTAGCATATGTATCCTTATTCCCCCACCCACCTCTATTTCACTTTCCCCCTGTAATCTCAGCATAAGCTTTCTGATTTTTCTTCTTATGTGCTCCCTAAAGGAGCTGGGTAAATCTCAGAACCAAACAGTTCTTGTTTAGCTCCTCTCTGGAGCCTGGACCAGATGGTACAAAAGAACACGCATCCCCAAGGAGCTGCATAAAAAGTCTGTGGAGGCCTGGTACACAGTGGAGCTGTACTGCCTAAAACATTTGCATAAATCTGCCTGCAGTTCCATTAAATGGTGTCTGTGGCTGGGAGGAAATAAAAGTTTTGGGGTGTTTCTATTTGGGGGTTTCTTTAATTTGATTTTCGGAATATTCAGTGCAACATCTTAAAGAGGTAGACAAATGTCCTTGCAGGTAGGCAGGGTTGTCAAGCAGGGCCAATCAAGAAATTAAACTTGATGAACATCTTATCTTCTAAAATTAATGTTGTTCAGCTCAATTTATGTAATATCTTTTCATTCCCTAGAAAATTGATTTGTCCTTTCTTGAAAATAAAAGTAAGTGAATTAGTTTTCAATCTATTATTTTAAGTTTATTAGAAATACAGGGCTATGGAGGAAAGTTCTGTTAAATTGCAAGCACATTTTATGTGTTGAAATTAACAAAGCCTTACAATGCCTGTTGAGAGACACAGTCATCCCTAATTTTAAAATTGTTCAAAATGATCTATGAAGTCAGCAAGTTGAGTTAGAAATAGAATCCATGAGTCCTGCTTAACTGGACAACCCTTAGATAAATGACCCACCTAAACACCTTCCTTGTTACCTGTGGCTCCTTTGATTAAGTGCCAAAACTGTTCCTTAGAGAAGAGGTTGGTTCCCTCACGATCTAAGGTTGACCTCAGCTGTAAAGTTTTGAATCAAGTGACATCAGCTGTATAGGAAAGGATGAGTAAACAAGGCCTGGGAAGACCTAAAGAAGGGAGGGTTTGGAACAGAAAGTCATATGAATTGGGCTTGGGAGAAAACTCCTAACTTTGCTCTTAGCAATACTGCAGAAGACAGATGCCTTATTCCTGGAAATGTGTAGTTCTGCCATGAATCATCAGGTGATATTTGTCTAGTATTGTGTGAAATTAATTACAGACCTGTGTTAGAAGACTCAGATGTGTTGCCTTTAATTTTCATTGGTTTTCCTCACTAAGTAGAAAACACTGAAATAACGTTGAATAGTAATTAAGACCATCCTTAAGGAGTTATTTTTAAATTTCTCTTAAAAAACAAAGTATTTTGGAAATTACTTTAGCTACAAAACAAAGATAAGGTTATGTGAGAATTCAGACTTTCTTTCACAACTTTAAAGAATATTTTTTTTTTATCAAGTACTGGTATAACCAGAATTTCTGGGTCTGTTTTGAGTGACTTAATTCATTTTAAGATGGAGATAATGAGTCAATAAAAATGCATTTGTCTGGTCTACAACCTATTTTCAGTTCTCATTTGCTCCTACCAGGTAGATCTTCCTGCCAAGCATCATTCTGGTGAGTTTTTGAGGTGTAGAAACTCTCTGAAAGAGATTTTACTTTAGTTGCCACCCAAACGATTTCCACCCATTTATGCACATGAAAGAACACTGTGAATCACTTGCCTATTCAGCTCTTTTCCTGTTCTCATTCCCAGCAGTACTGACAATGATAACACAAGAGTATCTTTGGTTCCAAATTCAGGTTTATCTACCAGGAATTACTATTGCTGTGTCTGTTAAAGCTTTCTCAGTTGTAAAAAGAAAATCAATATTCATTTGATGTTTGTGGCTGGAACCTACACTAGGTAGAAATGTAACGATTTTGCTGTTGTCAGCATAAGTCCAGAACAGAGCTGACAAACAGAAATTCAGAGGAATGTCTGAAAAAGCTTGTTAGTATGCCTGCTCTTAACTCAAGGAAGAAGTGAGCATTTGAACATTATCAAAAAAGCCTTTTGAGCAGAAGGTTTGGTTATAGAGCTCTTGATTCAAGGGGATTTTTTTTTTTAAATAAGACATTTTTGTTAAAGCATTTACTAAAAGTAATAGTTGTGAGGAGGGCCTTAAACATGCTGAATAATGTTTTCTTTTTTTTTTCCTGTCTGTTTCATTAAAGTATTCCATGTGAGTGAAAGTGAGAGTGTGTGCTGCTCTGCTGTTTTTACTTTTCTCGTCTTGCTTATCTTCCTAAAGATAGAGAACCAGGGACTCTTTCTGTTCCTGTCTTTGATCAAGCCTTGTTCTTCTTCTGAGAATACCAGAATTCTGAGCCCTTGAGTAAAAAATTTTCAGGCTTTTTTTTTCTTTTAAATACAAATATATTTCTGAGGAGTCCTGTGTCCAAAAGTGCTTAACACCCTGAAAGAAGGTTTTAGCACGTTTGTAAACAGGGTTTGGTCTCTTTTCAGGTTGAAAAATAGACGCAATATTCTGTGTCTAATGTAAGCACAGAGTCATGGGAAATTCTTTTGTTGATAATAAGGAAACATCTAAAAATCACTGGACATAATCTGTTACAAGCTGCATTGGAGAGGTTGGTTTGGGAGAAATATTCCATTCTTAGCATCCAGAACCACTCTACCAGTTCATTTTGTTACAAAACTTGGATTGCTTATGCAGGTATTCCTTCTGTAACATTTGTCTATTCTCCTTGTATCAAAAACTGCATAAAACTGCCATAGCGCAGATAAAAATGTAGTTAAAATAGATATGCAATATAGAAAACAGTAGTGACTTGCAAGAATTGAAATCCTTCCGAGTGAAGCCATGCCCTTGATCCTGGAAGGGATCCTGCCATAGCTCCTGGATATGTACCAAAGGAGAAGCAGTGGCACAGTCCTTGGAGGGTCACCTGGGAGAGCTCAGACCTCCAGGGGAGCAGCACTGTCCCCATTCTCAGTGGCCATGTGAGCCTTGGAAAGCTGCTCCTGCCGGCACAGGCAGCCCCTCCTGGGGGGGAGATCAAAGGACAGGTGTGAGAGCCAACATAAAGCTTCTGGAAAATGTCTGTTGTGTTTTCCTGATCGTTTGAAATTGTGATGGTGGGAAAAGCTGTTCACTCATCAGTTCAGTGGGTGCCACCCAAAGAATATAGGAAAGGCAATTTTTATTTAGGGATGCTTTAAAATCAAAGCCATGTGAGTTTAAAAGCAGGAAGGTAAGGGGAGGGGTGGTGTGTGTGAAATCACCCGTGCTGATTGTAGAAACAGTGACCAAACTGAGTCAGACCTGGAGGGCAACTTTGCTGAAGTGTTGTTTCAAATTGTAGCTTTGATTTGCAAGCTAATGCTCTCATTGCAAAGACTGGTAGTTTTTTGGTCATTTTTTAAATTCTCCAGTTTTAATTTTGGTCAGATCAAATGTTTTAGATATATTTAGCAAAAATGTTCTTACAGATATTTAAAAATATGAGGGTTCTTCAAACAAACTTTATGCAAAGTTGTCAGAAACCCACGCTACTGGCTAAATTGTCAGGTAACCTTATTTCCTGTGAGGAGGAAGTTAGATATAGATTGTAGTTGTAAGATGATTCATATACTTCTTGCTCATCTCCCAACTGCTTCCTCCTACAGAAAATACAAGAGGCATGTCTCCTACAGATATCTGTGCAAGTCAGTCTCACACCCATTTTCTTTCTGTAGACAGGTGAATAATCCAGATATAAACAGATTAAAATAGTTTGACAAGGAATACAGTTCATAGAATTTTAATTAATACAGTAAATCTTTTGCATTTCTCCTCACTTAAACCAAAGAACTCAAACAACATCCTTGAGATTATTTCATTCTCATGTTCAAAAATGGATGCTGTTGTGCCACATTTCGAGGTTTAATATATGCCACTTTCTTAAATGTAAACAGAATGTCTTTCTCTTTCAAAGGAACATGAGCATTTTAAAAACATGAGAGAGTCCTGGGTTGATTTACAATGATTAGAAATGCTGTTCATATAGCCTGCTTTTTGGCAATGTGCAAGTGTAGTATCTGATATGTAAATACTGCATTTTGAGCACAAAGGATCCAGTTCTGCCAGCTCTTCCATTCAGACAGTTCCATTAAGATAAATAAAAATTCTCAGGCAGGATTAAACTTCACTACACTGTACACAAATGTTTTCTCATACTAAGCTAATAAACAGACTTTTTTAATATATGAAAAGAAGAAAGATCTTTATTCTTTTTCCCATAAAAACACAGGCTTTCAATGCATATGTCATTTAGTAACATGTCCGTCAAAATAAGAAGGATAACAATTTTGTAAAAACAAGCCCCCAAATAATATTTTAGTATTCAAGAATGTAATGCATGACACTGAGGTACATTTATCCTATAAATTGGCTTGCACTGAAATTGGGAATCATCTAATATAATGACAAAAAGCTCTTCCAAAGGATAAAGTGATTCAGCTGACAAACTGGCAATTACTCCCACAGACTTTTCAAGTCTGTCTTTAAATAAAACATTTGTTAAAACATTCTGCTATATGCCTCGTGTCACCCACAGCAAGATGAATGCTGCATTACCTTCTATCAGTTACTTTCAATTAAAAATAATTCAAAGCATGTTGATGTAGCTGGAAATGCACAGGCTTTAGATTTTTGGAATGGTGAGATTTACTTTTTGGTGATGACTAGCAAAGACTAATGAAATGGGTGTATGATTTAATTTAATGGCTACTGGGTTTTATTCATTCACAAGAAATCTACTTCCTATTTATACTTCATAACCACCATTGATCATAGCTACTGTTATTGCAGTACCAAATAAAGCCAGATTGGATTGCCTTTGCTTGCCCAGTTGTTTTCTGCCCCATGCACTGATATTACAGTAGATATTTACAGGAGATATTTACAGTAGTTGTGATTCTTTGGTTGCTGTTTTCAGCACACAGGCTTTAGGATAGCAACGCATCATGGCCAAAGAATATTACAAGAAGACATTAAGCCAGCCAGTTTTAGCGTAATTTATTAGGCAGCACACAAACTAATAATCTGTCCCTGTGTTAAATATTATGGCTCTGCAGAAGAGAGAGCTCCCATTTCTTAAGCTGAAAGCAAGTTCAAGGCAGGGTTTGTTGAGAGAGGCCATCTATTTAACTTAGCTAATTGTTATGGTTAGAAATAAGGTTTGCACACAGCTTCTTGTACTTAGAACCAGTGTCCCTGAAGAAGAGAACTAAAGAATACCTCAGGTACCTGAAAACTTATCTTTTTTCTCCCTTCAAGCGTATCACCTCAGGTAATAACAGTCCTATATCTGCCTTTGACCCTTGCCTTGCTTGTATCTGAGACTGATATAGCAACAACTGTACTGTTAAAGCTATGTGTGCATCCATATTATATGTCAATGTCCCATTGATATATAAGGTTTGGCAGAGTATTGATAGCAAACACCCTATCATCTGCTAAAATCAATGGATTGCATGCTGCTATATCCTTTGGATGGTTTAAAATCTGGGTGTGAATGCCTTGCTTACCAAGGACATTCTGCTAGAAACTGGCCAAAATTACATCTCAAATTGAAAGCTGTTAAAGTAAGAAAAATGCATCTTAGTCACCATAAAAGAAATGAATATGAATTGCTAGCCTCTCTAAGAAATGCTGGGCACAATTCTATGAGCAACATCTGGAGGTTATAGTGTATTTTGAATCTTAAGGCATAGTGACTGGAGGATTGTTATTCAGACCCAATGGTCTGTGCCATTTATTTATGGTAACATGCACTGGTTTTCATCATATATGTGATAAAGGTTCCCCTATATTCAGTTCTCATGTTAGTCTGTGTATGTAGAACAATATCACAATCAAAGCTCTTTACTCCTGCTCACCTTAATTGCAAAGTGAGTCAGTTGAAAACCAGATCTGTCTGGACTGGGGTGGGGGGAGGATGCAGATGTGGATGCTGCCAAAAGAGTCATCCTCACACCCACCTGCCAAAAAATCTCAACCCCATAATAAAAGGGTAACATTTAGTGCTTTCTAGCAGCAACTCTCTCAATAGACATCAATGGGAGAGTCCCTGCTTTTGATTGCTCCCTCAACAAAGAACTGGCATATTTAAGACTTGGGACAAAATGAAAATTGAAGGAAACCCCAGCACATGGAATTGCTAAGGAAACAGAAGCCAGATAGTTTAAGATTCTTCTAGCCCAGGAAGCCTTTTTCTTGTTTTTAGCGGTCTAATATAAACTGAGAAAGGAGTGATTTTTACAGAGCTGTGACAGCTTGAAAAGGAACTGAAGGATAGGACATGGGGAACGGCTCTGAACCGAAAGAGGAAGGTTTAGATTAGGTATTGTGAAGAAATTCTTTCCTCTGAGCATGGTGAGGCCCTGGCACAGGGTGCCCAGAGAAGCTGTGGAGACCCCATGCCTGGAAATGTTCAAGGCGAGGTTGGATGGGGCTCTGAGCAATCTGGTCTCAGGTGTCCCCGCCCAGGGCAGGGGTTGAAACTAGATGGCCTTTCAGGTCACTTCTAACCCAAACCATTTTGTGATTCTATGATTACTGAAACAAAGCAACAGCTGCAGAAAACGAATTCTCTCTGGACTCTTCTGGATATATTTTTGTGGATAAAACCATGTACTAGTACTCAGCAGGATGAGATAAAATTTTGACATTAGAAACTTTTTCTGTTCTCCCACTGTTTCATATAAGTTTTCAAACATTAAATTACCTGTTCAGACCTTCTGAATTTCAACTTCCTTCATGGTTATTAATTTATAATCACTTTTGTTCATCTACATGTGGTAATTTAGTATTGTTTGAATTTTTAATATCTTTTCAAGATTGATATTTATGATGTGTTTATAACATTCTTTTTGAATGCTATTAAGCAGTGAGGTAACAAAATAATGTAGTATATCTGCTACAGCATGTTCAATAATGTATACAATTCTTTCTCTGAGAAAGACATTTTGGGTGTTGAGAGGCTCTAAGCAGGAGGCTGTGCTGACAGAAGGGAACTTAGGATGGCAGGGTTCCTTGAAGGTCCTCAAGAATAACACCAGAATTTATTTGTAACGAGTTTACTATAATTGCAGTCAGTAATTGCCTCAAGATAGCATGACTCCCATAAAAAACATTCTCAAGAATAGTACATAGAAACTCATGAGCAAAATTAAATTGTGAGCTGAGATGGTGAAGTAAACCTTCAAAGGTGATATGTATCCAGATTAACTCAAAAGAAAACATCAGGTATATATGTATGTTTATATCAATCTGCTCTCACTCTCCTCCTACCTCCCTTCTTTCTGTCTTTTTTTGGCTTCTGACTGTAATGTCTGCACATACATCGTTATGTCTATGGGGCTCTGTATGGGTAGTAATAAATAATAGTATCTCCAACGGATGTTCCTAGAAATGACAGCTTCTGAAATATAGTCAGTCATCTGACATATAAATCTTCCTTCGGAATCTTAGCAAATTCTCTTCTAGATTTGTCAGCTGCCTTTCAGATTCATGGTCTCTGTGGTTTGGTTGATGTATCTTTCAAACAACAGGGGATAATCAAAGTTGCCCTTGTTGGATACCACGAGAATCTTTTTAAGAAACCCCAGGGGCTTTCACAAGGCAATAGACCAACAGACTGCACATCCCCAGAGCCTGGTGCTCTTGAGTTCCTCATTATTCCTGCATGGGTTTCAGAAAAGTGACTATGCAACTCTCTGATCTGGGAAGCAGTGCTAATCCAGATGAAAATTAAAGATTTCTTGCTTACAAGATGGTTGAATCTTAAGGAAAATATTACACAAATAATACTGACCTTTCCAACAAATTATTTCTTTGGAGGTGGAGGAATGTTTGGGTTTTTTGTTTTGTTTCTTTTTATAAAACCATTGTGGCAGATTCGAGTGGTTGTTCATTTTATACTACTGGTTCTTAACTAAGCACATTGTTCTAATAGCCCACCTAGCACAATGTCTTATCTAAAATGCTAAGGAGATTGCTACAGCATGTAAAAATAAAGTTGAAGTAGGTGAATGTTTTGTATATTTTTTCTTGTACAGGAAATCAAAAATTTTCAGTGGTGTGATGTGGATTCCTGAGGCTCTGAGACAGGACAACCAGTCACACAGGACACTGGCATTCATGTGAGTCTGCTGTTCTCTTGATGTCAAGCAAAATATCATCCAAGGTTTCCAGATAATTTTTAAGATTAAATAGAGCAATCAAACTTAATTATCATATTTTATCACCCAGATGACTCCAAATGTTTTTATGAGAGTTAGAGAGTACATTTGAATGATTTAGATAGTTTTCATTTCTTAGCAGGAACTACACCTTTGTTTATGGTAAATCAGCATATCTGCATGTGTGGAGACTCTTGTTCTGCATCCCCAATGAATTCAACAGTTTGTAATTTGCTGGAGAGATAGAGGTGCACAAAAAAGTGTGCAGGTTCTTGTGTTCATTTGCAACAGGACATATGTGCCCTAATGCAAAGCAACCACTGGAAATGCTTCTACTTGATGTTATTGTTTTGTTGAATGTAAGGATCTGGAAAAGGGACTCCTTTGGCATTGTGAAAAATGGTTTACCAGGTCATGCTGTAAGTTTAAGTGTAAGTAACGTGAAGATTCTTTTACTTTATCGATCTAATCAGAAAGTCCCTTCAATTTTATAAAATATATGTATGCCAGAGTGATACAAAGTGTTGTTCTCCTGTGGTTCCTTATCCTTGGTTCCTTATCTTCAGTCTCTTTGCATTTGATTTTCCCCCTCTGAAATTCCCAACAATTTTAGAACTGAAAGCACATCCTTCCAAATTAAAGGTTTTGGCCCCAGTAAATCCAGAACTGAATGGTAAAATACTAAGGAGTGATGGGAGAAAATACATAGAGCTTTGGAATATTGGGCCTAGGGCCAAAATATACAACAGTGTCAAAGATGCAAGATGTAAGAACAAAGCCTTTGCCACTTGCTGCAGCTCTTGGGGAATTTTTGAATGATTTTGTTTACTTTTATTGGCCAAGGGATCCATGTCTTCTTGCAATTCTCTGCATGTACTGTTTCGATTCAGAGTTTTATTAATGTGATCTTGAATCATCCGGAAGGAAGAAAAGGGCAGCCTGTTTACAGGCCAAGGGTTTTTGTGGTGATATTCATAAGGTGGAGAGCATGGGGACACATGTAACCTCTAGATATTTAAGGAAAAATATCAGGCCATGAGAATTAGATTTGAAGGCAAAATAACTCCAAGCCTGCCAATAACATACTCAAACAATATGGGAGATAGATTATTAAGTGTTTTCTAAGAAAATCTGCTTCTTATAGAATGGGACAAGGGAAGGATGTAAGCTCCTGAGAGCGAGCTATAAATGTGATATAAACAATGGGATATCTATATGTGATTCCTTAGTAATTTTACTGGACTGAACATGCATTAGATTAAGAAATCTGTGGGTTTGTAACACATCAAGATGAAAGCTTATTTCTGTATACCACAATAACCAGGTAAAATGCAGTTACTCATAGATGTATTATAAATACATGTTAATTGCTATCAGCAGTTGTGTTTTAAAGATCATGAATTTTTTATGCATAGCAAGCTGCTAAAATATCCTTACTAGTTATTTCTGCATCATAGCATCTTTATTGGAAAAGCACTAGCAAAAAGGTCTTCCATTTTCGGATTTCCACCAAGACTTTGAAAGCTCCTGGTGGAGGTGCAAGAGGGATGTGACAGACATTGCATTAGCATAAAGCTCAGAATACTTATCGCCTTCTGCTTTCCAGAGAAGCAGTCACTCATGATTCTGTAAAGGCAAAAAGCATAAAGAGACTGGGATCTGTTATCAGCCCTCTTGGGCCGAACTGCAATACAGAGCGCTCTGCTTAATATTGCTTATCACTAATTTTGTGCATGATAACTGAAGCATGAACAATATCCAAGTGAGAAGCAAACTAGATCTATGGCTGCATAGTCAAGCCTATCAAAATATATTGCTGAGCTCCTACAGCCAAACAGTTCTGCAGAATATCGTTTGAAACAGGATGTTCCAGCTCACTGGGCCTCCACTCACCATATGCTTGTGCAGCCTCACCTGTAATAGGAAATAGCTGTGCTCAAGAGCACGATGCATTAAAAATTAGAAAGGGATGCTGGAGTGAACCTGCATGATATTGAAAACTGATGGGTTTTGTTATCTGCTGCATCCTACTGAGTTGTGAGGTGATGAAATCATTCAGTCTTGCTGAAATCACTCACATGAGCAAGGAGTGTATATTACCCTTAAAATCTATATTTGCAAAGTCATGCTGTGGAGATTACCCCGGAGAAAATCCACTCTTGTCTAACTTTTCATTCTACGAGAGAAGAGAAAGAATGATGGTGTTGCTCTGTGGCTTGTCTGTTTAAACAAAAAAGGTTCTTCTAAGCTTATCCTGTACAGAAGGAATCATCTGTGTATTCTGATGCAAGTACAGGCAAACATTGTTTCTGAGAACATGGAATACAGGGTGGGATTTCATGAGAGTCCCTGCATTCTTCGTGTGTAAGCCGTGGGTCACAAACTTTACACTGGTGAAGAGACTGAGGATGCTCTCTGGTTTTAAAGCAGAACTGAAGGATTTTTTTCTGTGTCTAGTGGGAGGAAACACTGAAAAAAATGTCAAAAGGAAAATATTGATGTCTTGATTTATGATAACGTGGGATACCTGATTTTTTTTTACATAGTCACATGTAACTACAAACTATTTTTCTGGGAATTAATGTACAAATGTTGCAATTAGACTATTGTGAGGAAACACATGCAGTTTATATTTTCTTGTTCTTTGTACTGTTACTGCACTTAGAGGAAGTAATTGAAAAGTTTAGCTAGATCAAGTGTCTATTAATGTAATTTTTTTCTATATACAATGCTAAGAAATCTTCAGAAAGTTTGAGGGCTAGATGACTGAAGTACAGACAGGCCCAGCAACACTTAATGGTTTTAAAGTTTCAGGTAAGACCTTTTCTTAGGAGGGGGAGAATGTTTAGTTTACATTGCAGCAAAAAAGCTTATAGCAAAAAGAATATCACTGTGTTTACCTCACTTCCATTTTATTGGGTGCTGTAATTGCAATTTTATCTGAGTGGATGGGACCTTCCGGAAGCCTTGGTGGGTAAATGTTGCTGCTTCGCAGAAATGTTCATACTGGGCTACCATTAAAGTGTTAAAATTTTAAAGAACTAATCTTTGGTGTCTGTTCCAGTCAGTGCACTGTAACATCTGTATGTCTTGCTGTGAGTTAAACATCATTTTGCCACTGACAAATAATCTCCACAAAGATTCTTCCCTGCTGGCCAGTGGCTGGGGAATCCAGCTGGGAAGAGAGTCCGGGCAGGATTGTCGTGAGCTGCTTGTGAAATCTGTTCAGTAAATGATTTGGTTAAACAAGATCTCAGGCTGTTCAGGTGTAATGTGAGGTAGCACATTTTCCCCAAAAAATGTTTTTCTCTGTTTATTCTAAAAATCAATGTTTTTATGATTAATCTTAATACTAATGACTTTTTTTTTCTCTTAAATGTGCCCTTCTGGTATCACTGAGGGCAATAATATGCTGGTGGCAAGTGCAAGTCAAATAAATGGAGAATTGCTAAGGGAAAATACTAGGAACTGCTATAAAATCATATGCCATTAACAGCGTTTTATTTTGACCATAAATGGCAATAATTATTCTTTTATGAATATTTCAGAAGACTGGGACAGGTTATTGGGATAGGATGAGATAGGAAATTGTTCAATTTAACTGTACTTTCTTCACGTTAGAAACTCTGACAATGCTATTTTCCTTTTTAATGCACGATTTGTCATTTCAGTCCAAATAATTAATTTGAGCAGTAGGTAAATGGTCTTATGATAGCAGTTACAACTTCATCATTCTAATAAGTTTATGTATAAACCAGCACACAGGCATGGAAATAAACTTGTAGGGTAACTGGTGGTACAAAAAAGTATCTGAAGTAAGTTTCTAACAGAGGTCTGTAGGCCATGGCACCAATTTCATGCTTGGTGAAAATCCTGTGTTGCTTAAACCATCTTGATAACCAGAAAAAAATGATGAATTTGTTCACATTAATTAAACATATTACCTAAATGTTGCATTATGAACAGCCTTATATCTTTGTTGTTTTTCATTGCTGTGTTATGAAAAGGCTTACAGAACAAAAGATGTGTTGCGAAGAATAAAGAATTAAAAAATACTTTGAAAATTTTAAACAAAACATTCCATATAGTTCCTTTTTCCTTAGAGAAAAATTACAATGCACTTAAGAGAAAAGAAATGTCAGTCAAAATAACAAAAACAATATTCATAATGATGCCTAAAGAAATTGCAAGTGGGCAGGTTAGTTTTAATTTTTTTTTCCAATATACCTATCTGAACTACAGCACAAAGTAATTAATTACAGGTTCTGGTACAGAAATACATCAAATATCATCTTTGGATGTCTGCCTTTTCACAACATACTAATTAGTCCTTTTTACACTGTGACTTTGTTATAATGTGGGGGGTGGTAGAACAATGTTGATATTTGAAAGGGCTGGACTTAACATTTCCTGATAATCTTCTGGAGTCACACAAACTGCTTTTCTTAATTACCAGACAAAAGCAACATGTTTTCCAAGCTGCCTTGCTCTATAGATGTATAAAGAAGCCTTAGCTTATTTAACTGGTGTGTTTTTCATCTCCCAATAGTTTGGAGATTTTTTTTGCCTGGAAAAGCTGTTACAACCCACTGCTGCTGCTGCTGCTGGGCTATGCTGATCCTGACTATTGAAGAGGGACTGCACAAGCCTTCCCTGACTTCAACCTTCCTTCTGACGTCCAGTTACTCTTCTAGTCTGGGTAACTGTTTGTGAGTTTCAGGCCAGTTCCTCCAGAATTAGAATCTTCCAGAATTAACAGAGTTTGGAGACTTGGCCAACTCTTATTCTCCTGCCTTCTCTGACTCCCCCTGTGCATGCGAAGTTCTGTGCTGACATTTTCACTGAAGAAAAAATGAGCAATTTAACATTTGAACTGGACAAGTTTCTATAGAAAGGAAGGAAAGAGAATGTGTTGTTTCCGACTTTCGAGAACCTCCACTCCTGAATGTCGAGGAATGTATGTTAACTGTGGAGACCTGTTGTGAGGACACTTCAGTGCTTTTCCCATACACTGTTTCTATAGGCAGGAGGGTTGTTTTTCAAACTATTTCCTGAAGGTGCCGAGATTTGTGTTTCACAACTTCAATGAGTTTCTCTACATGGTGTGAAAGGTATTTTCTAGAGAAGGTGGGATTTTAGTGAGAGCCTGGTTGCTAAGGTTTTGTTCATACAAGCTGCGAAAAATAAACCATGTTAGATCTGGTGCTAGAGCTACATATGTTGGGCAAACACAAGACAAAGCTAACCATGTTATCGCTTCCAAAATAAAAAATGCTGAAAGAGTAATCCATAAATGATAAGAAATCTATGAAGGCATTATGTGTTTATATAATGTTAGATTTATTACTGAAGCATAAAGGTTACTTTAATTTCTGAGAGGTCTATACATGCTAGATATATAGACAGCATTGAAAACTCCCTTATAAAATGGGTTTTGTTATGGCCTGAAGATGCAGCTTATTACAGGTAAGTAGAATATTGCATTGATCTCTGCTGTAGATAAGAAGATTGCTGGGGAGCAGCAGCCTTGTCACATGAGAAAAAGTGCTGAGTGCAAGTCAAACATACTGGGGAGTTTCATGTTTGTTTTGAACTGAACTGTAATAAAAAGGGCAAACCTTGTGTAAGTGGGCGCATGGGCAAGAGGAGCTTGCTGGGGAAGAGGAGGGAGTCTGGAAATAATGCTTGGGGTCTGCATGGAACCTGTGATCAGTTATTGAGCAACAAGGGGAGGCACCTGATGCACTGACCTCTCCCAAAGCATGGACCCCTCACTCCTCAGTGCATATCTGGGGCCAGAGGAGCTTTGTTGGCTTCTGCCCCCCACCCTGCCGTGGTGCTGGTGCAGTGAGTGGGACTCTGTGCACAGCACCCTCGGGAGCCTGTCCTCTAACCAGGGAGGGTGAGGCTGGTGAGCAGGGAGTACTCCTGGCAAAGGATGCTCCTTGCTGGGAATGTTATTTAAACAGTATCCAGGCAGTGAGCGAGTACACTTGTCTTACTGTGTTAGGTGAAGGGCTATTACCAAAAATAAAGTATGTTGCCACATTGTAAAATGCTAGCACTTAAAAGATGAGCAGGATTTGTGTTCCAGAGAGTCATCATCAGGTACAAGTGCATGCACGTGGCATGCCCAAGTGGCTGCTTAGTCATTCAGGAGGAAAGTGGATGAGATGGAGTTACTCACAGGGAAGGAAGGCTGTGCCCAGCCCTTCTACTTGCCGGGAGAGGCTGTGGTTCTTGGACAGCCCCCAGTCCTGCCTGCCAGGGTGTTTGGTACTGCACATCTCCAGCACTGGTGGTGCTGTAAGCAACTGGGGATAACTGGGGTGGGGGATGACACCCACCCATTCCCCAGGAGCAGACAGTGCTGGGGCAGACAGTAAGAACTGCTAGAAATGAGTTGGGGCATACTGTGGGCTCTTTTGTGTTCAATCCCTGCAATCCACATAATAGTATAGTAAATATAATGTAATAATAGAAGAGAATTAGTAAAATGTAATATAATATAATATACCCCCTAACCTTCCTTCTTGCTGCTTCTTCCTCTGTTATTTTTCCTCTCAGTGATCTGTTCCTCCACTGGCACTCTCCTCCATTCAATTAAGGTGTAAGGCTTATCCTGTCCATGCTTCTTGATTGCCTATGTTGTACTCTTTCTCTCAGCAATTTTTTCTTTAAAAAAATATTAGTACAAACAGGCAAATGATATCTATAAGACCTTGGTCTACAGCAAAATGTAACATTTTTCCTTTAAAACTTTCAACTCCTGTGGGTTCCCTGCCCTGCTGCTGTGGTACTTTCATCACCCACTGAGTGTGAGCCAAAATACGGAGACTATTATGCAAACAGTTAATGTTAAAGTGAATGGATGGCTTGTTGTGCTTATTTATATAAACTCTAAATGCTGTCTGTAAGCTCCAGGGCGAACAGCCGGGCTCTGCTCCCACGGTGTGTGAGGAGTTCATGTTTGCAATAGCAATGTATCCCAAATTACAGGTGTACTCTGCACCCAGGCTGTGCTGCAACAAAGGAACCTGGATACTGCCTCTGGTAAGGAAATCACAGCTCTGGAAGAATGTACCAAAATAAGCTTTGGTTCAATAAATCCGTGTGTTTTTTTGTTGGGAATCTGGAGATGTTGGGCAAGAGAGAATTTTAGTCTGACCCAATGTGGCCAGTTTTGAGTGATAGTGCAGCCTTAGGAATATATAGTTTTACACTACAGATCTGTGCTTTGAAATTAAAACAAGATGTGTGGAAATACAGCATTGTCAACATGTCAGCCTTGCCGACACCTTTCAGCTGGCAATGAATACTGATTACCTTCTCCACAGCAGACAATTCTTCTATCTAATATCATTTCATTAAAACACAGCTGAAATGAAAGTCTGTTTGGTTCTAATTTTAAAGGAATTTCTTGGGTAGATCAGGCCAGAAATACATGTTTTACTTAAAAAAAAAAAAAAAAAAAAAAAAAAGGGAGAAAAACAAAAAAAAAATTTTCTTTTAAAAATAAATTTTTTTCACANTGTTTTTTTTAAAAAAAAAAAAAAAAAAAAAAAAAAGTGAGAAAATCAAAAGAAAATATTTCATTTGAATATCAATGTTTTTCACAAACTAAAGCAAGCCTTGGAAATTAATTATTTCTTGGCTGCTGATGTTGCCTATAATGCCAGCTTTTGGGGGGATAACACCTATCCATCATTGCCTCATCTATGTATGTTTTACATCTATGCTGTGTAGTCCACCATTTAGATGTGACATCTTTGATATCACACTGGTAATTATTAGTAATAAAGATTTTGTGATAGTTTGAATGTTTGAGACCTGAGTTGTTACACCAGCAGTCTTCAAACAGGTCTGTTCAAGTGAGAATTTCCATTTCACTGGAAGGTTGAGCATGTTGAAATGTTTGACTTGGAAACATATCTGCTGTCCTGTTTCAATCTGTTCATAATTGAAGAAGAGCACCCAGCTGCCCTGACCCTGAGGGGCTTCCCCATCTTGCTCTCTGGGCCTCCTTGTAGAACCCTATGACCCTCAATGTGCCCAGCCTTGGCCATAGCACTGGAGGCCATCAGTTGGAAAATGTTCTTCAGGTGTTGTGTCCATGGGCTGTCCCCAGCAGCAGCCTGGGAAGACAAATTTTGCCAAAAGGCCTCAAGAGAGCTGCCAGGACATCTGTGGGCTTCTGATGGAAACTTCCAGGGATTTGGCAGAAGTTTGCTAAACCTGAACTATTTCTAGTTCAGGTTCTCATTGAACTATTGAAAAGCTTTTCTTGTTGCCCTGAAATTTTCTGCATCATCTTCCTGAAGTTCTGTGTGTTTCTGGTACACAAGAAAGTCTTATGTTTGTGATATCTGTCTTTAGACACTTACTTATGTCACCTCATGAATTAAGGCATTTTAAACCATCTTTGGTGAGGCAAGACTTTTACCACTGTGTGAAACACGTGCTTTAATTGTCCTTATCTCTAAATGAACTTGTCTAAATGAAGAGTCAGAGCTTGAGACTTTGGTCCTTAATCTGACTTAATAAAACCCAACCATTGTTTATTGGCTTCCTTTGTCAGAGAGGTGATGGACGGGGTCATGTCCCACATTACTCTCTCTAATTTGACACCTCATATATTGTCCATTATCAGAACAAAATGGGAAAGAAAATCCATCATAGATGCCTCTATGAGCGCTTCAGAAATAAGATTTCAACAGTGCTGAGATTTTTATGACAACATAATTAGAGTTTCCATCAGACTGTAAAAACTCAATTTGTTGAAAATTTTGTAAGCTGATTTAGGGTCAAATCCCAGACTTCTTATTCAGGCTTTTCTCTGAACTTCCATTGATCTCAATGGCACAGCTCAAGTTCTCTACTTCTACCAAAGTATCTTCATGCTTCTTTCCTTGCTGTTCCAATGAGCAATCCTCCCTCTCACAAACTGTATTTCAGAAACATATGCTGAAAAGATGTTACTGATGTAGTTAACAGAGCAAAGAGGATCTGCTGTGCCTATGATGACGACTTTGACATTCACTTGATGCTACAAAGATATGAAGGTTAGCTAGGACTTTGATAATCTCTTGTAATGTAGACTTGTGTCAACAAAGCCACAGGTGTGGACATAGAGATAAGATAATAATTTTGAGTTTATTTTGTGTTCTTTCTTATTTTTTCTCACAGTTACACTTTTAAAAACTCAAATCTCTAGTAAATAGAATAGCGAAACTGTGTTTTCTATCTCTTTTCCTTTCTAAAACGGTGTCATGGGGTTGCTTCTCAGCAAGTCGTGATCAAATTGGCTGAATTTACAAATACAAAGATGTGTTTTTCTACCTGCCAGTTTCATCTAACCTCACGCTTGCATCTGAAAGCCAGGCTGTATTTGATGTCATCTAGAAGACCACCTATAGAGGCCCACCATGGCAATAATGTTATGGAATCAGTTCAGTTAACTGAATTGCTCTTGTGGGGAGGATTATTAGTGTATACACCAGATGGAGGAGCAGGTTCTTATTCTGCAATCTTGTTTCTAGGTCAAAAACCATGGGTAGGCCCCAGCAATGATCCCTGAATTATGTTCTCTTTCAAATCCTCTAAAGAAAAAGTAGCAAGAAAATTTGATTTTCAAACATTAGATTTCGGATTTGAAAGTCATGTGAGTAAAGTATCGTTGATATGAATTTTTTGGAATTTCTTAGAATCTGTTGTATTAATCTCAGTAGTGTCTGGGCAGACACACTTCACATGATTATTGCTACATAACAATAATCCTTACAGACTCCGCCTGGCCCTGAGTCCCTTTGTGCTGGTACAAACATTGGTGAAGCAGTATTTCCACATAATGGAATTTATAATCCTCATAACATAAAGTAATCAAAGGGCAGAAGAAAGTGAAGACAGCTCTTTTTACTCAGGAAGAGAATTGGAGGACATAATCAAAACTGGGTTAAGGTCATATTGATGACAGCAGAAGAATAAGAAATGATCTGTGATTTTCTTTACTGTTGTACAGAGGTCATGCTGCCCAGCAGACTTCCTCCTAAAATCTACAAAAGAACTCTTAGCAGTGCCAGAGGTAATGCAGTGTTATTCCAGACCTTCAGTGAAGCTATTGCCCAGGAAGGTTTCCAGACTGAGAGGTCTAGAACCAGCCACGTCTGACATACAGGCACCTTTGATGAGAATTCCCCTTGGTGAACATCTAGGGAGATTTTTCAAGCTCATGCTGTCATTTTTTTCAGAGTGGGCACAATTTCCAATGTGCTTCACTGGCAATTCCCTTCACTGAAAAGGGAAAGGTGGTTCACAGGAATCTCAACATCCCCCTTTATTCATATCTCACATAACACAGAACTCACAGACATATTTTTGAAAGAGACAGGGAGACCATAATCAACACCTTCTAGAATCAGCTGCAAAGCCATAATTCTGCATACAGGATGCTTTTCTTAGCACAAACTGAGCTGTTTCATTACCTGGGAGTTCACAGTTTTCCAGAACCTGACATTGTAGGGAACAGAGTGTTGAGATGACAAACAGCTTGTAAGTTTTTAACAAGACAGGTAATCTTTTATACCAGAATTGTTGTAGTATCTTCTTAGAATTTACGTTTCCAGTAAATCTCTCTTATCACCCATTTTAAACAGAGCTGAATTCAGCTCTCCTTCTCTAACGGACTTCAGATCTAAACTCTGCAACTTTTTCAAAGCATTGAGGTTTGGCCCTGTATGATGCTGGACCCCTTCAAATCAATGTAAAGTCACTGCTAACAGGCAGTTCTCAGTGTGTCCAACCCTATGGCCCTTGTCACACTGCAGTCAGCTCAATGTGCTTTCTGCACTTTCCAACAGGAACACAATCTTCTCCCCTCTTCCTCTGATGCTCCTGCTTCTCTAGGTTCCCTTTTAACAAAATCCCAAATGGAAAAGGTGTAACAATGTAAGACTAACACGACGTCTGCAGGCCAAAACCTGCTTTGCTCTCACTGTGCTCTCCAAGGGGCAGGTGGCATCTCCTCATCCATGCTCAGGTGTTTTCCACCCTCCTGGGACCCTGATTGTTGCTGACTCCCAGAAAATACCATAAATCACTGTGATATCAAATGCCAGGGCACGCACTTCTAGAGGTCAGCTCTAGGCAAGATGAACTTTTGACTGCCAGGATCTTTGTTTGCAGAAGCAGCAGGCAGGCTAGGGGCATATTTCTCTATTTATTCTTGAAGAAACATCCTGTTTGAGAGCTGTCAAGAACAATTTCAAATCAAAGTTTTCTAATTCATTAATTCTTAAATATTTTAGCTTTTTTTTTCTTTTACAGCAGACTACTGGCACAGGAGGAAAGCAAGCTAGCTTGAGATATTTGACAAGATTTTTGCTTGCATTTTTTGGTATGTGGAGGTGAGGGGTGCAGGGAGAAATTTTCCAGCTCCGTCTAAGTGATACAAGGTCACTTAGATTGGCAGAAAAATACATTTTTTCTTGCTGTTGTGGGAGATGTAATCTATTCATATGAATGGCCACTGAGCCAGGGCCACCAGTGCCGCCTCGGTGTTTCTGTCACTGCTGTTCTGTTCCGGCGCCTGCCCCGAGGCACAGGCCACACTTCCAAGCAATGACAAAAATTTTAACATTTTAGGCAAGTGATGAAAGCTTTAATAACTGTAAACCTCAGTAAATGTTTGAAGGAAAAGAGTCACCAGTTTCTCTCTTTGTGTGAACAGATGAGAATGACATTGTAAACTGCAGAGCCGGGCTGCAGCAATCTTGATGTAATTCCCAACATGGCTGGAAGCTTTTCATGTGATTTTTGGGCCTCTGGCTTCACATGCCCTGTGTCTCTGCTCCTGCTTTGAGATGGGATAATGATATTCCCTTTTTCTACCTTTTGACCACTGCAATTACAGGGTTGGAGGCCAGTGGCACATTAAGTGTTTCTACAGCACTTAACAGATCTTTGCTGTTGCATAAAATATCAAGCTGCTTTAAATCAGTAGTTTACATAGAAAATGAGTGAGTAAACCATCATATGAATAGCTGGTGGAAAAAATGTGAAATTAATTTGAATTTTTTTAAGTCCAGTTTGTAAACTCCATTTGTAATGATAAATAGGATTTTATGCAACACCATTTCTGTAAAGTGAGCATTTGTTCTCGATGGGATTTAAAAAAAAAAATCTCTTCACAGTCATAGATTGTGTTTTAATCCATGTCACAACCTCATAAAAGCATCATCTGAATTTGCTCCATTAGCTGAGTTTTTCTTTTCCATTTACATTGCAATCTTTTTCTTTAAGAAAACACTTTACATCATGTTGTCATGACAACAGAATATGGTCTTAGGTTGAAAATCCGACATTTCTTCCTGTGTTCATAATGCACCCTCTGCTCACTCCTCCCTTCTTGGCCAGTTCTGAGGGTCTCTACACATAAATGTAAATCTGCAACAGAGAAATGGGTTTGGGGGCCAGAAAAGGCTGACTGCTGTATTTTTCTTTTTCTGTGTTTGTGTATCTGTGTAAGTGGGTAATCATTTTAAAGCTTGGGGAAACTATTGTACCAACTTCTGTAACATAATTCAAAGACACACAAATACAAGAGCATTTTCTATATCACCCAAAAACATCTAAATTTTTTCTCAACCAAAAATGTCTGTGCTGGAACTCACATTCAAGCAGCCTTGGGTCTGTTCCAAATGATGTTAGGGAAGAAGAGGTAGCCCGTGATGAACTTGAAAATACAGAAGACCTAAACAGGCTATAAAAAATAAGTAAATTCTTTTTTTACTTATTTTTCTCTGGAGATGTTAATAAAATTAAATACATGAATACGTGAGTCCTACAGTCCTCAAGGTATTCAGACACCATCCACGTATTTCCTCCCTTACCAAAGAGAATAGGCAATAATGAATTCTAACTGTACAAATTCCTAGGGAATTATTTTATGTAAGTGGAGGCCATAGAAAGGGAAACATAGAATCACTGTAAACAGTAACATTTATGAAAATGTTTATTTCATGCAGCTTCACTGATTCACTCAGAAGAGTAGACCTGAAGAAGACCTGTTAGTCCAAGTTTACAGACTTTATTCCTTATAATAAAGAAAACAATTTTACCAATTTGCTTCTACTTTGCTTTTCCAAACAACACATTAACTTTTTTTGGGGAAATCTCTTATCTTTGAGAAGAGTTAAAAAGAACATTTTTAAGCTTCTTATATCTGTTTCAATATTTGCGTATTCTTCTGAATATTTGAAATTATGTTGGTAGATAAAGTGAGTTCCTGGGATGGGCATTAGAAACAACCGAGAGAAAAGGTTAAAACCAGAAATACTCACAGGGTATGACAGGTGAGGCTACATGTGAATAAATGCTGATATTCGAAATATGCCTTTTTTTTCACTCTCTGAGAATATAGATGAACTTATGGATATTGTTCTGCATGTGAGTTAGGTAGAGCAGATTGTCTCACATCTGCTTCCTATAGGGTCTTTTATCATCTTCTAAAACATCTGGTACAAGCAACTGCTAGGATATT
Source organism: Climacteris rufus (assembly GCA_013398175.1). Lineage (NCBI taxonomy): Eukaryota > Metazoa > Chordata > Aves > Passeriformes > Climacteridae > Climacteris > Climacteris rufus. The sequence continues at coordinate 2,122,940 of VZRZ01008460.1, read as the reverse complement.
GGATGATAACATACTGTGAATATGGTCCACCTTGGCAATTCCTTGTTTCTTCACACAATATTGTAAATAGAAAAGTCTGTCAGAGACTACACAAGCATTGTTGTGGCTTGGGGGAGAAGCTGAAGTAGCAAAGTAGAAGAGTAAACAATGGACTAATGCAATGCATGGACAATATCCTCTGATTCAGCACTTGTGAAGTGGTTAATTGGCATTGATTGTGTTGTTAGTTAAACAAGAATACTTGTTTTTATATGCAGGATGCAAACAAAGTTAGAACTTTCTTGCTAAACTTTATAGCCTATTCAAACACTGAAGAATCATTTGAAATCTCTGAGCAAGAGATGTCAGAAAATAAAAATAGTAATAATAATAATGCATTTTATCTACTTTCGCATTTAGTCCATAAAAATATAACTATAGAAGAAAATGGATGGATAACTCAGAACCGGATTTTCAGCTACATGAAAAAATTAATGATTTGAAGTCTGTGCCCTAGTGCTGGATGAAATCCAGAAAATCTAATGAAAATGAGATCACTCGAGGAGCTTCATAGTGAGGGACCTGTGGGGCTGGCTTTTGTGGACTCTGAGCTATTCTTATAATCAAACACAGCATGCTCAGTACCTCCACTGTTATAGATGAGATTTGACCTCTAGGTTTGATTTGTATTAGCTAGTGACTATTCTCTACTTTTCATTAGAGAAAACTTCAGATTAAAATTTTATTAAACAGGATGTAGGTCTCTGAAAACTTTCAATCCCAACTAATTGACTTTTTTGGGTAGGAAAAGCTTAATTAAAAAATCCCCAACCAACTGCAGTTATAAATCCTCGTATTTCCTTACATATGTGGGTATTTCTTCCTCTCTGCATAAAACTTTCCATGCCAACACTACATCACCATGAAGACTGGTGTATGCGTGTGTGAGAGAGTTTAAAAGTGAAGATAGATTAGCTAAACTAATGAGTGTAGCTGAGCTTAATTAAAATTAATAGTGAATTAAAAATGAGAAAATAATTATGGCACCAAGTAAAACAGCAAGATGAAGAAAGCAACTGTAGCAGATTACAGAGCTGCAGTGGGAACTTGCCAGAAGACTTGCCTGGGTTTGCTAAATGGAATCATAGAACCATTTAGGTTGGAAAATACCTCTGATACCTAAGCATAAACAAAGCAGTCACCTAACCCATCTCTGATATCAAGCATAAAAGAGTTTGTCTACTTAGGAATTGATGTAAGTGATAGGGAATGAACTGCTGGGGTATTACAGCCTCTACCTCCTGGTGTTGTCAGAAGACAAGGCAATAGGAGTGAAGGGGCTCCAGCCTTGTAGAGACTTCACTTGACATTTTCATTAGGTCTGGATCTTATCCAGTGGTCCAGTCATAGTAATCCCAATACAAAGTATGAAACAGTAAGTTTTCTCCTTGAAATACTTTCCACAGTAAAACTAAGAGAACTCACAGGGAGTCAGCTTGGGAAATCTTCCCAGAGTGTTGCACCCTGATGGAAAGCTACAGATTACAGATTACTCCCTTGGTGTACTCAGGTTTCTACTTCAGCTAGGGCAGCATTCAGACCTCCCACATATTTCCAGTTTTAGCTGATAATATGCCAACAAGATGACAATGAAGAGCACTTCTCTAAGAGTAAGTTTTATCTTTCTTTCTCTCCAGTTCTGGGCATTAGACTGATTGTGACAGGTCATTCCTTTGAAGCATCGTGAGCGACAAGCATTTAGCTGAGGTGCTCGTGTCAAGATTCAAGCTGTTAAAAGTCGCTGTCAATCACCAAAAGTGAGTCTTGTTCCTTCTGCTTATCTCTCTTTACAACTTCCTCAGGATCATAATTCTATCCCAGTAGTTCATTCCACCACATTTTTCCTAAATATGGACATTTGTGCATATGACTGTGTGAAGCATTTTAAGAGAGCAGAGTTATTTCACATTCTCTCTGTTCTGTTTTTTGGCTCAGAAAATTCTCCTTGATAATTTGCAAATGAAATCAAAATTCTTCAGAAAGCTGTGGCATGCCAGATTAACTGGGCTGTGAGGAGCCCTTGTTTTCTGAAGCTTGTGCACAGCCTAGGAATCTGGGAATTCCCTGAAAACTCTTTTATTATCTTCCTTGTCTAAACTCTGAGAAGGCTGGAGTTTTTCCTATCCACTGAAGTTCTTTAGAAACAGGATTGTAGCATTTCCTGAAAGAAAGAGGAAGGAAAGGATTTTAATTCTCTTACATGGATAGCTGAGTTGTTCAGCTGGAGGAGATTTATGTGGGCTGGTTCAGTGTCTCTCCATTAGTTAAGAGTAACCTTAGTGGTATTTCTAGTGGGCAAACTTACTCTCATGCTCACCTTCTCTGTCAGTCAGCTCATTTATTTTGTTTCCAGCTTTTGAACAAAACCAGGTCTGAAGTAAGTGAGCCAGTATATCTAACTAATAATGCCTTATTAGAACACAGTATGTGAAGACTCCAGATCTTCTTTCTTTGCAGAAAATTATGTGCTAGTACAGTGTAGAGGGTGTTTTCCCCTTCCAGAAACCATACTGGGGAGTTGGAACTGGTGATCTAATATCCCACCAAAAGTGAACAGGGCTAACTGTATGTGATGGACCAACCCCAGCACATTTAAAATGACCACCTCTTATAACATCTGATAAACACCTATGCTTCATCAGAGACTTCACAAAAGTCATTAATTTTATGCTATAACCTTCTCACTTTAATTTGATACTTAACTTGATTATCCAGTAGTTTAGAGGAGCACTTTATTACATTTTCATTAGTGCTGAGCTGTAGGTAGCTGGCTCATTGTTATCTTGTTTTCATACAGACACCACCACAAAAGTGAATCCTGTTTCCATGCTTTTAAGATTTTACTGTGGTATAAATTTCCTGATTATAGCATCTACTCCTCATTGAAACATAGGAATGATTATAATCTCCTGCTGTGCTATAGCATTCTTAATCAGGTAATGTGGGAGTCACTGTATAGATTAAAAACCCCACATTTTCACTTTTTTCAGTACTATAGCCAAGTGAAGCAAATGAGGGGAGGGAAAAGAAAACCCTCAATCACTCCAACCTCATTTACAGAAGTGTGTAGCAAAACCTGGAATCAGAAGCACAGTTTTCTGGATCTTAGTGAGCCTGACTGGGCTTTTGGAATTCAGCAGGGAAACACCTGTGGCTTCTGCAGATCTTCTACAGATGGGTGTAGAAGGGCAGGGTCACCATCATCAGAGATGTTTTTGTGGTTATCAGTTGGAGGAAAAACCTGCTCTGATGCAATGAAGAACATCACTTCTGAAGCAGTGTCAAACAGCATAGGAATTAACAGCCAGACCAAACTCAGAGTCTAAAGCCTTTGAAGTTTGCCCATCATAATTTTTAGTTAAGTTCCTCACTACTTGAAATTAAAAAGTAATACTGACTAACACAAAATTGCTGAAATTTAAATTGCTTGTACACCCACAGAAATGCAGTGGGTTTGGAGTTTGACTGATGCACAAAAAGAAGGAATTCACAGCACTTTTTCATAAACATTTTAAATGCCTAAGTTAATGCATAGTTTGTGATAAGGAATGAATTTAATACTTTGTAACCCAGGCGGGACATGATAGGAAATTTTGCTTTTTGCTAAGAGGCACATATATCTAAAGGGAGAGCATAAATAAGAACCTGGAGAGCAGATTAAAAGAACTTCAAGAAAGAAACCTGGTATCTGAATCATGTCAGGGTTTTTAAAAAAAATGATACGTTTTCTGGATCACAACACACTTATAAAACTTGCTCTGAGCCTAAAAGAAAATGGAGGCCAGTGCAGAAAGCACAAAAATATTTGTTACTACTTTGGGCTAATGAACAATTTGAAGATGCTAACCTTCCGTTCCATTTGTTTTGCTACTGATTGATCTTTGTTTTAATGGTAAGCAAAAATTTTAAATACCAGAATTATTCTGATTTCCATTCATTGCATGCATTATTTTTGCTGAAATACTGTTGATGCATGTGTTTTTTAACAAAAATTTATTTACCTGAAAAGGGAATTTTGTCTTTCCAGAAATTAAAACATGATGAGATTGGAAATCTTGCATCCCTACTCCCATTTTCTTTCAAGTCTTATTTGAGCTTTTGTGTAGACTAAATTTTCTTTGAAATAACAGATGTGTATGACACATGGTGAGAAAAACAAATGATTGCTATTTATTCAAAGCACAAGGGTGTGAAGCTGTCTTCCCATTATTTTCAGGTACTTCTGTGTGTCTTGGAATATTGGGGACAGTTGAAATTACGGGTAGAGCTTTTGTGTATCAGATAAAGCAGTATCATTAAACACAATATGATTCCATATTTCACCTGTTTAAATATTGATTTTTTAGAGAAGAACCCAAATTATCTGTACTGGAACATAATCATAAGTGAATTTGGTGCTGGAACTCTTTGAATCTAATGCCTGATGGTTAATGGCTTTCTCCCTGTGGCTCACTGGGGAACAGGCTTCCAACAACTCTGTGGTTTTCCTGCCAAGTTTTCTCTTTTAAACCAAATCTTAACTTATGCTAATGCAATATCTTTCACAGACCCATAAGTGAGTGAAAATTAAGCAATTTCTTCCTAATGTTAAGGCTTTCTAGTTGTGAAGGGCCTGAGAGGATCAGCCCTTTTTATGCATCTTGCTTTAGTAGCATATATATAATTCAGATATATGGGTTGTCCTGCAATCACAGCTTCTGTCTTAGTGCAATTTGGTCTGCCCATGAAGCTTCTGCTTGCAATACAGTTGTCAAGAAGTTATTGATCAGGTTGAAGTTATCACACTGTTCCATACAACCTCTTCTTTCTTACTTTTTTGTCACTTTTTTGAATTGGTTTGAGTCTTCATAATAGTTACTTCATGGATGTAGTAAAGAAGTCAGTGGTATTGCCCTGAAACTCTTCACATCATCATTAAGAACAGCTGGTAAGCTAGATGAGTGAGGCTGATGAGTTTTCCTGCTTATTTTTAGCAATGATTTTTTTAAAAAAACATATTGATTCCCTTTCTGTGACTATCACTTGTGCAGAGCAGCAATCTGGTGAGGTTACCTCTGGTTTTCTCACCTCTACTTTCATGTGCTCAGTCAACTAACGTGCTTTAATGCTGCTCTGTGCATCTTTCTCCTAAAAAACATGGCTATATCATGGATGTTTTCATCTGATTGACTAGCTGGCAAAACAAGTTGCTGGTAATGTGCTCCATCTGCTTTGTGTTCTGCAGGCTCCAGTAGCAGTTGGTAGTGAGACTACCAAGACGGCAGTCCAGATTTGCATTGTGTGTAGTGTGTAGGATTGAAGGAAAGAAATGGAGGAAGGAGTGTTACATTTCCTCTCAGTCTCTGTACGAGCAAGTAGGACACCTTAAAAACCATTAGATAGAATTTCGCTTGTGTGTGGCTGAAAATATATCAGAGAGACATTTTTCTAGATAATTGTTCTAGTACTTTATTGTATGTCTCCAGTCTTAAAAACTGAATAAACTTTATGCAGTTTAGCACTTTAACAAAATTATCTGAACAGTGAATGAAAATGCATTTCAGTCACTCCTACCACAATGTCTCTGCCTTTTACAGACACTCCAATGTGTTTGTTACCCAAACTATGCTGGATGTGAGCCTGGCTTTAGGTCAGGGCAGAATAGGTGGGAATTGTAACTTGAACAAGCTAATCTAGAAAAATTTCCAAGTTTAGGAATATGTTATGTTTAGTTTCAGGTCTTGTTTCTCTTCTGCAATTCATTAGCTTAGACTTTTCTCCATTTTACAAACATGGTGTATGCTTTTCTTTCATTTTTGGTTTGGTGGAGCATAGGTGTGCTGGATATCTCAGGCAAAACAATCTTCCCCAAGTCCCAGCCTTGAAGTTGTAAAAGCAGCAAGAAAATGCTGCCTTCACAAGCAGGTTTTCAGGTCTTCTACTTACAAGGGCATTTGCATGGTGGAGATGTTTCCTAGACAGATATTAACTCTTGAAAATGAACTGAAACTTTGAAGTCTCATTGTACATAGACATTTATTGGGATGACTTTTCAATTGCCCCCAACTTGGGCAAAATTTGAACTGATGCCTCCTCCAAAGGCAGAAGGTTCCATATCTTATTGCCATTCCTCTGAATCATCCAGGTATTAAAATAGTAAAATCCAACAGTTTCCATAGTGACTGTTCTTATTTAATATTTTTCTTCTCCTGTCCTCTATCTGCCTTTAGAGTTGCTATTGCTATATCGTTTATTTTCTTCAAGCAATTACACTCCATGACTGATGGTTAAAATACCAAACCCCAGAGACCTATTTTCCCCTCAGTATATGCCCATGGTTGCTTTAATGTTAATAGAAATCACATTTGTGGAGAAGCTTCATCAGTTTGTAATTTACCCCCTTCATGCTAGAAATCAGAATCTAGTTTATTAGCATTATAAACACACCCTTCTGCCAACCTTAGCCCTGTCCAGTCCTTGCCTCCCTCAAAGACTCACATTTTTCCTGAGGTTTGACTTTATTAGTACAAAAACAGGTCCCAAGACAATATAAAATTAAACCCATTCTTTCTGTGGCTGCTTGTACAGTTGTTGCCCTGAGAGTGCTCAGCTTGTACACTGTCAGCTTTGCTGACCTGGGGTCTGAGGACAAGCTCCTGGTTTAGGAAATCCTAATAACATTTTGCAGAAGATCACCCCTGCTTGAGAGAGTGCATTCAGGAAAGCACCATTGGTTTGATACAATTAATTATGCAACTAATTTTCATGGCCTATCTTTGATAATGGGTTCCAAGTACTTCCATTAGGATAGATAAAAATCTTGACATTGCACTGCTTCAAATTGTTGAAAAGGGCAGCTCCCTTTGTTTGGAATAAAACTCTTACAAGGAGATTTAGAACAAGACCTTGGAAAAGTGTGAGGCTTAAGAGAACAACAGGGGAGATGTTTGGAAATGTTTTCCTCACTGTATGATATTGATTGAGTCTGAACCACCAGTTCCCCTTGAGAAGTAGCACCTTTTGGACTGGAGCTTGCTCAGAACTTTCCTTCTGTTTAGTACTAAAAATTTTTTTGCTCAGATTAGGGAATCTAGAGCAGAAATTAATCATCAAACTGAAACCAAACAAATGAGAAAAACCCAAACTCTCTGATATTAAGGTACTGTGCTTAGGGTTTTGGTAAAAATAGTTTACTATTTTTAGGCTGTCCAGGACTTGAATCCAGTTTGAACTCAATAGGACGAGTGTGACACCTTTGAGGTACAGCTCAGTCCCAGTGAAAGAATAGGCAAAAATCCACATTTAAACTCAACAGAGACACAGGTGATCACAGAAAACAGCTCTGTCATGTTGTTCCCTTTGTCAAACCTAACCCTAGAAGATCAGGTGAAACCAGATTTTCCTACCAACACTGTTTATGTCATACTCTTAGTACTATGCCCCTACTATTCTTTGGAAGTATGTCCTGTGACCTTAATACAGAGAAAGAAGAATGGATGAGATTGTACCAGTCCAGGTACAGATTTCTAAGCATAAATAACCCCAGCAAATAAAGGTTTTGATTCAGGCATCCTACCCACAGCACAGCAGTACCAGAAGCTCCCATTCTTTCCTCATGGCCTTTTGCTTGACAGATACATGTGTACTGCCCTTTGTGAATAGACACTTCTCCCTCTCAATCTGTTCCCTCAGCCCTCTCTATCCTGCGTACCCACTTGTATGAGGCAGGAATTGATATATTTTTAACTTTGCATCTGTGTGGGTGCATGTGACTGGCAGGCTGCCAGTGTCTGTTGTTTCTGAACCCTTGTCTTCAATCATTTTGGAAGTAAGCCTTGTAGGGAGACACTAAGCAGGAATGAAAAAGGATTTCAGCCTACCTGCTATGTGTGGCAGTAACTAATCACTTAGAAGGAAAACATAAAGTTCAGTGCAGAATGGAATAAACTGGAAAAATTCGATTTGTTCTTTTAAATCTCAGTTGTGAAACACTTCAAATAGGTGGTTATGTATTCAAAAGCTAAAAACTACTGCCAGCTTTTCTATGGGGTCAGATAGTATCCTGACACCCTTATGCTCTGGCTCCATTTCTATCACCTAGAAAGATTGTGGAAACAGAGCACCCAACCTGTCTGTGTCAAATGACAGTTCTACTAGGAGAGTTAGTTATGTCTAAGTCAAACTGTAATTTTTTGTTGGATTATTTAGCCCAGTCAGGGAAAATTATTACTTAATCCCCTAAATTCACTTCCTAACTAATAAGGTGCCCCTTTGTGAAGCAGGATTCTGACATCCAGCGTGGGCTTTAATGTTATTTACAGAATATAGTGTGAAAACAGTCAATTCACAAGTCACTGAAAGATGTATCTTTTTCCCAGGCAAGTTTGTTATCTAATGGAGATGTTATATGAAACAAGCAGAAAATCCAGTGACAGGCATTATGGTATGATGTCTGCCATGCAAGTAGAAAGCAAAATGTTCTCCTGATGTTGAAAATATAAATAAGTTGAAATGTACTCTAACATGAAGGGGATACTTAACAGAAATCATAGAATAATTTAGACTAGGAAATACCTTTAATATTACCAAGTTCAGCAGTTAACCCAGCACTGCCAAACCCACCACTGAACCATGGCCCTGAGTACCACAACTCCATGTCTTTTAAACCCCTGTAGGGATGGTGACTGCACCACTTCCTTGGACAGCCTGTTCCAATGCCTGATCAACCTTTCAGTGAAGGAATTTTTCCTAATGTCCAATCTAAACCTGCCCTGGCACAACATGAGGCTATTTCCTCTTGTTCTTCCCTTTCCTGGGAGAAGAGACTGACCAACCCTCCCATCCCCCCCTCCCCCCTTGCTACAATTTTCTTTCAGGGAGTTGTGGAGAATAATAAAGTCCCTCCCACTTCTCCCTTTTCCAGCTAAGAGGGGGCTAAAATCTCTGCCTAGCAAACCTGTCTTCCCACACAAACACTTTTTCATAGCAGCTGAAAACTCCCCTTTCAGCAGATTTATTGTAGGATCTGTGGCCCAGCTCAGAGCATACTGGAGCTCCCTCTGTTTCTATGCACTCTAATGAGCTTTTAATGGTCACTGTTAAATGCAGTTGCCTCAGAGCATGGTTAACATGAATGGTGGAAGATAGCTCAGACCTTATTGAGACTGTAGCTCAGATTCCTTTCGTTATCTTCAGTGATGTCTCTTTGTCCCTGTTCCTGTATCCGAAATAAAAGGAATATATTGCTATTTCATAAAACAGCAATGTAAAAGCACTTAAGAAATAATAATGAAGTATTTCAGTTGTTCAACCGTGCAGGAAGTCCAGCAGGCACAGCATGGTCACTTTTGTCTTAGCTAAAATAACAGCACAGAGGTGCTACAAGGGTTAATAGTGTCTGTGTAGCATTCTGGAGCTGTAATATGCTAATTTTTCGTATCTGTGTACAATTTCTTTGTATTCTTTCACTGCAGATTCTTAATTGTGACCTATTTTTGTCTCAAACCTGTTTTGGATTATTCTATATGGAGTGAAATTTTGCAGTTCTTTTGTCTTTTTCTGTGCTAAGCCTTCTAGGCTGAGCATATTTCTCTGCTGTGCTCTAATGCTCTCCTTTATCTTCAGGGCATTAGTTGTATTTGTCATAAAACTGAAGAACATCTGATAGAAGTAAAGTTTCTCTTCCTTTTAAGCCATGGAAAAGTGTATTGAATGTAATGTTTGGCTTCACAAGCCTTGTATCTCTTCAGTATGTGTTGCCTTCTGCCATCAACTCAGATGTGTTGTGCTGTATTTAAAAAATGAAGCCAGTGTAACTTTGGTTACTTTTAATATTGCAGGCATTTTGTTTTATATTGCTTACTCACGTTTTTGCTGTTCAACTCAATTTTGCTGCTCTGTATGATAAAAGTAACAGATCTGTGTGCTTCTTTAAAATAGTAAACACAATCTTAGTAATTAAACTGAGAAAACAATAGTTAATTTTGCTAGTTTACTGTAATAGACTGCCAATACAGAAGCTAAAAGGTGTTCCTTGTGCTAAACACTGTATGTGGCTGGTAGACTGGACCAGTAAATTCAGCTGAAATAATTGCATTGACTTTAGGCTCAATGTTATTTGTTTGTCACAAGACTGCAAGATTTAGTGTAATAGTGGTTTTTGTGCTGAATCATCAGTAGGTAGTGTCCAATTTATTACGATGGGAATGTGAAGTCTTTGAGCACAGGTTATTTGTCCTCTCCCACCACTGCCTGTGTTAGCACTGGTGAGGAGTCAGTGCCTTATCACTGTTCCTCTAAACATACTCCAAAGCTGGGAAAACTTCAGGAAGGTGGAGTGGCTGCTAAGGCAGATCAGGGGGTGGCCTTATAATAACCTGCGAAATTGAGGCAAGATGAATGTAGAATTTTATAGTCTATATTGTATATTTGAGTATGTTATTTCATGCATTTGACTCTTTAATTTAGGTATGCAGAAGTATTGTGCAACAGATAAAAAAAATTTATGGGAAGTCTGATATGAGGGAAGTGGCCTGTGCACCCACCAGATTCCCTCTTACTGAGAACAGTCTTTGCACATCACTGGCCACCCCACTACCATAGAGGCTTTTCCCTTGTGTGCTCTCTCCTGTCCTACATCCTGGTGTACTCACACAAAACACTATGTGCTGTGAGGGCTGCTGGCTGGGAAAACCGTAATGTAGCATACCTGACTTTATGGAGAAAAATTAAAAAAACAGCAACCATTAAATTCATGGACCTTGAAAGACAAATAAAATAGATTAGTATAGTACAAAACATGACAAAACTTGAACATTGTTTCAGTTCATTGGGGGTTTATGTTGTACTGTTTACTGTGACAACAGAAAGTAGGTTGAAAAATATGGAGAAAATAAAAGGTGAAAAGGAGAGGGACTCAGCTTTGTCCTTGTAAACTAGCAAGCAGCTAGTCCTAGGCCATCTGTCACTTCACTCAGAAGCCCGTGCCAGTATAGATGTTTGAGGCATGTTTTACTCCGGTAATTGGATGCTAAACTCCTGGTGGAAACATAGATAGCAAAAGATCATGTTAAAATTATCAGTGAACAGTTGTCTTCATTGATAGAGTCTAGTTTCGGGAAGTATTTAACAAAGAACAGATAAATCTAAGATGGATCATAAAAAGTAATTCCCTAGTATTTTTTTCTACTTAGCCCAATTTAGACTAGTTCAGAAGACCTTCCTTAATCATCTGATATCATAACACAGAAATGTGTTTAGCCTTACCAAAAAAAAAATCTCAGAGATGAATCATTGAAATAATTGATCTATTTAAGTTCTGCTTCAGACACATTTCAAGGGCATAAGTTATTTCCACATGTCATTAAAAAGATTTGGTGCATTGCTACAATTAATTCTTTGATTAATATTAAAGTGGAACAAGATTCTTGTCCTCTCAATTCAATTGTATGTGGGTTTTCTTAATGTGTTCTTTAATTCTGTGAAGACTTTGTAACTATATCTGTTAGCTCATAGTTTGAAACTGAATTCCGAACTCCTGACTAGTAATGTACTTGAATTTGGAGACACTACTTGGAAATGAATTTTTTTGAGTTTTGGATGGATAAAAAGGAAATTGAAAAAGCCTACAAAAGTACAAACCATACAACTTACAAAAGTTACAGCTTACAGGTTAAAACACTGTTTTTTCATAGGTACATAGAGATTGCTATACTCAGGGAGATAAGCAATTTTCACCAAATATCATTTCTGAAAGTGGTCAGCACCGTGTCCTGTCTTGGGAGATACAGCAATAACACCTACCACGTTTCACAAGCAAATCTCAGAGCACCTCTGCTTAGAGATGGGAAAAACACAACGGGGAACTGAAGTGACATTTGGGACATTGCACAGAAGCCAAGAAGCTTCACCGGACAGAGAATCGAGATCTTTGGAACATTTCAGTGCTGGCAGGACACTTCACAAAGCTTCCTCTCACGTACTCACTGAAAGGTTTGCTGTAGAAGTTTCTTCCTGGCCTGTTGCAGTTTGTGGCAGCAGAGACAGTGCACTATTGATTTCACTCGTCCCTGTTCAGGCACATTTCTAACTTGCTTTGGAGGTGGTATTCCCTAAATCAGGGAGCTGCATAGTGTCCCTATCAGTCTATAAATTCACCTTAGATGGAGTAAAGAACTGGGCCACATTTGTCTAATCTTTTTGTGAATAGTTTGGTGAATACTAAGTGCTTGGTCTTGGTGACCTATTGCAGTACTGACTTGACAGGTTAATTATAAGTGATGTGGAAAAAAGTATTTATTAGCTTTAAACTTTATTGCACTTCAACTTCACTTGCTTGTTCCCTTATTCTTGTTTTAGTAAAAGGTAGATAGGGGCCCCACATTTATCTTACTATTTCTTCTGTCATGTCCACTATTCCTGAATTAAATACTGCACATTTTTTATATTTCTACTCTCCTACACAACAAAATATATTGAATTCTTGTGAGGGGAAGAAAAGACCTTGCTCTCATTAGACAGATGTCATTTGAAAGGGCCAAGACTATGTTTCAACATGGTCAATCTGCAGTTGCAGAGAGGCTCAAGTCCTCTGTCTTTCCATTATTATACCTCTGAGGCAAAGGCTGAGTAGAAAGCAGTTATGTCTGTAGAGAAAACAAATTACACTTTGTCCAATCATTCACAGCCTGTGAAATCTCTTTAATCCAAACTGAGAACAGAATGCTATCCAGAGAGCAAGAAACCCAGTCAGACAACCATTTGAAAACACTTCTAAACCAGCCACATGTCTGCCCTCTCTGAGTTACAGAATTCACATTGTTTCCCCTCGCAGGACCGATGGAGTTGCCATCTTTTCAGATTTCTTCACCACAGAAATCGCCAAGCTGGTGCTGTGCAAAGCAGTGGCTGGGGACCAGGATCAGCTTTGTGTCCATATGCAGAACCCCACCCAGGATGCAAGGGGAAGTGTGGAGAGAAGGTGGCCCTTTGTCCCCAGCCAGAGAGCTGACACAAAGCTTTGCCTGTGTTCAGGAAGGCAAGGTGACAACTGCAGGGCTGCTGCTCTGGGCTGGATATCAGGGAGGCCTCGCCTGTTCTTTCCACAGGAATTAATGGTCTTCATCTCCTTTGGCACTGGCATTTCCAATATTTTCTTCAGGGAGGAGCCCTGCAGGAGCACCTACAAATCTTACAAATCTGTTCACGTCCTAATGCACTTTCACTATTGCAGACCAAATTTCTGCCTCTTTCTCTTCAGTGAATATCTGACTGGCACCTCTTCCACCACCAATGATGCCTCTAGCTTTGTTAGTCCAGCCCTTGCCACTTAGTTCCTCTCAGGGATGGTTGGTACTTATGTTCTCAAATGCACTCTGAATTCTGCTTGCAATGAGCATTTACACTCATGGTATATGGCATCCTCTTATACCCTTATTCAGCAAGGAACACTAAGTCAGCTGCTGAAAGGCAATACTGCCTGTTCCATGCTGCTGTGGGAGAAGCACTATCAGCTACAATTCACTGCAGTACCAAAGAGCTGTCCTGGATCCTCCCGAGGCAGATAACCTGCTAGAGAATCAGTTGTAGCATTCACATGTGCAGCAGATACATTACTGTAATTAACTGGGTCTCCTTAAAAAGTATTGTCAGTACTAATAGAACCCATCCAGTGCTATTTGGTATTTTCTGTGTCATCCTCCATGAAAATACTCAGATGTGAAATACTTAGGCTTAATAAAATTGCATCCTCTGGCATTAATAAATAAATTCTTTGATTATATCAGAGCTCAGATCAATATTTTTTGCCACAGAATTTCATAAAGCCAGCACACACGGAGTAACATGCAGATGCATTTGAATATCCCAGCTGTAGTTGCTCTATTTCATAGGCTGACTTTGCTGTTCTTTGACCTCTGCTATAATGCCAAACCTAGGAGAAATTTTGTGAGAAAGAGAAAGAGAGAGAAGAGGATGGAAGGGGGCATTACTCAGAATGAAGGGGAAAAGTGGGACAGGCACCTATCAACTGAGTCTGTCTGGCTCTAGAGTTCGTGGACTTGCTGGTAGCTGGAAGGTAGGATTGCACAACACTTTGTCTTCTGGGTACCACATAGAACAGTAGATTAAGCTTCCAGAAACTTGGAAGTTTCATTTCATTTGAAATGGCCCTTAATCAGGTGATATGAGCTTCTGAAGATTAGTTTAGAAAATGTATCTTTCACTTACTTTTATCCATGTTTCCAATTATTTTATAATTGTCTGTATTACAGCAGAAAATGCTGCTTCTTCCTTCTAAAAAATACCTATTTTGACTATACTGTTAGGGCTTTAAAAATGTAATTATTTTATCTGTTATTTGTGCTGTATTTAGAAATCTTGGCAGGGCAGGAAATTAAAAAAAAAAAAAGAGGGATGCTGCTTATGGCCCGTGATGGGTTTGCCACNAGCAGAAAATGCTGCTTCTTCCTTCTAAAAAATACCTATTTTGACTATACTGTTAGGGCTTTAAAAATGTAATTATTTGATCTGTTATTTGTGCTGTATTTAGAAATCTTGGCAGGGCAGGAAATTAAAAAAAAAAAAAAGAGGGATGCTGCTTATGGCCTGTGATGGGTTTGCCACCATCTATTATTGTTTCAATAGAGAACCATTCTCTAAATCTTAATTCACAATCATTTGCATTTCATGAAATAACAAATCTCCAAATCTTGTGCTTGTACAAGCAAATACTTATACTTTCTACATTTCTCTAATGTCTCTTGGTATCTTTGAAGATTCCTGTTCTGCTGCAGGATGAGAAAACCTTGCTTCTCAGCCTGCAAACAAACTAACAGCAATAGAGTGCAGATCCCACACATTCTTTTCATTTGGGATGAACAGGAAAATATGGGCACAAAGCCATTTTTTTCAGTTTTACTTGCAGGTCACCTTTGGGGTAAAAGAATGTATATCTTGGGTGCATGAAATGACAGGCTTGTCCAACATAAGCCTCAGCAGCTGTGAAGATCAGCCTGAAGGGTTGGAGGATATGCCCTGCCATATGGGAATCCTGATGCTCTTGCTGTACCTATTCACTGCAGCAGCAACAATGCACAAAATGCTGATGGGAAGAGTAAGTGCTAATTGCTTCTGTACTTCACTGCCTTATGGCCAAAAGTTTACTTTCCACTTCTAGTAAAGTCATCATTCAGTGAGCTTTCATAACGCTTGTGAGCTGAAAGAAGCCTCTATTGTGTTTAAATGTAACATGGGGAAAAAAGCTGGAAGGGGTCCCTTCCATGCACATATGGTGGGATGTCTGAGCAAGGAGACTGGTGACTTTTAAGGGCAGCATTAATCACAGTCAGTCCCACGGAGCTTGACTCCAGCACACACAGTGCGTGTCCCCTCCCCAGGCATTGGGGATCCGTGGGGATCTCTCCTTGTCCCTCTGCAGCAGATACAGTGCCGAGGTTAAAACCTGACTCCAACTCCAAGCTGGAGAGAAAAAAATTGCCTATTCCAACTGGGTAAGCTTTCATTCAGATGTCTTATTAATGCAGTAGTTTTAATTGAGGCCATGGTAGGTGCCTGTCTGGTATTTACAGCAATGGCCACAACTATTGCCATGAGCACACACTGGTAAATCATAGGTGGGATCTGAACACAACAGGAGGGGACATGTTCATCCCTTGCTGGCTCAATGGTTCCAAGACCAATAGTGTGTGGAGAAGGGACAGGAAAAACATCTTCTCTGGAGAAGTTTGTTTGAGAGTCCCAGTACTGGACTTGCTCCAAAGGAAATGGAATATTACATTTACCACTCCCTTTCTCCCTCCCTTCTTTCAGTTTCTCCGAGTGGTTTGAGGGGCTGGAGATTTGTTTTTTTAGCTTTAGAGAGTGATAAGCACTATGGAAGAGCTAAGGAAAGCAGAAACAAAGAGATGCATTTGATTTTGCATTGAATGAAACAGTTCTGCTTTTGAAGGAAAAAGAAAGCCCTGTTTTTTCCTTTTCTAGGGAAAAAAAACCCTGCCGTTGTTTGCATATTCCAATTATTTTGAAGCCTTTCCTTTCATGAAGAGGCAAAGATGAAACTCCACTGGGCTGATCAGGGTTTCCCAAAAGTTCAATTTATCTCCTATCATCCTTTTTTTTTTTTTCCTTCTCTTCTCTAAATTTCCCCTCTGGTCTGCTCCTGTGTTGCTGTCATGCTTCCTCCTTCCCAATTTGCTTTTGAAGTAAATTTAGTGGGACAGTGAAGACATCAATAAGGACAAATGCAGAGTGAGGACACTGACTTATTTTAACACACAGGCTCAGATCTCCATCATATTGAGTGATTTCTGAAGGACTGCAAAATCTGACACTGCATGTGCCCAGATAGCTCGATTTTAATGTGATAGAAAAGAAAAATCTGCTTAGTGTTCAAGAAGAAATTCACACTTCACTTTCAAAAAAAGAAAAATAATCCTAATGAGAAATCTATCTTGATAGCTCAATTTCATTTCTTCCAGCTCAAGAGAAGCAATTGTGTCCTTCCCTTGTTTACAATTCAGTGGAAGGAAACCAGTCACCCTCAGTGATGTGAGCTGCAATTAACAGATCAATAGCCACTTCCCCTTAATAAAAGCCACAGTTCTGTGCTGGGCTGATGTTTTATTCCTTTATTGTAATCAGCACAATGGATCTTTTTTTAGTTGCTGCAGGTGTGTCCTGCCAGGTACAAACTCGTGTGGCAGGAATGGGTGTGAGCAGAGCTCCCTGCACACCCCCGGCCCTTACAGCACTTGGGTCCTTCTCCACTGTGCAGCTACTCACCTTGTTCCACTTCAGTGCCCTGTGTATATTCCTAATGATTCACCGTATGACTAAGTAGAACAAATCTCCAGTGACATAAAATGCAAAACGTACATTTTAATCAGTACAATATTTAGGTATCTGCTTGTTGTATGTGTATGAGAAAGTTATTTATCCCTGATCACTGAGTGGTACTCTAGAGGAACTAATTGAGATAGACTATTTTCCTGGCTCTAACAATTTGTCTGATGGTCTTGGGCTACAATCTTTCTTTGTCAGTTGTCCAAAGCACTCAGACTTCTTCTATGTATTATTTGTAATTGTTTGCCAAATTGCTTTACCAATGGTTCTTGGTTTTCAGATCGTTTGTGAGCAGTTTGCAGCTACTACTTGCTTATGAATAGATGTGTAATTTTGTTTGGATTAGTCACATGGTCTTTAACTGGATGAGCAGGACTTCTGATGTGATCTTCAGCACTTATGAATTCAAATATTCTTCTTATTGCTACTTATTGATTCACTTGTGTTTCATGGCTGCTTCCTTTTCCTGGCAACATAATAACTATATAAATTTATTTATGGAAAGCAAGTATACACTGGACATGAATATACAAAGCTTATTCTGAATTTGGGGGTTTTCTAGGGAAAAAAAATTGGGGGAATTAAAAATAAATGATAGGTAGATATTTATGCTTCAAGAATCCTTCACTCCCACTGAAACACACAAAACATAGATATAGGTCTCTGTTTAAATAAGAGTACACTGTCCCTGGTGGTTTTACATTCAGAATTCTAGTGGGCTTCCACTGTCTGGAAATTGGCTGAAGGTTAAGTATATAGATTAAAGGTCACCAGTAGCCACAAAGTAAGTCATAACTATTACGATTTTTCATTTAACAACTTGAGAAGCATTACAGTAATGAATTCTCTATTATCCTTTCCTAGTAAATGCATTCTCGGCATGATAAGAGCATCAAGTAAGAGTCAAATGTGTGAATATAACCCGGATAAGAAAATTAGCTGACACCTGGGCACTGCAAAATGAAAAGCTAACTTTTCCTGTAATGTAATTAACTCTTGAAACAGTTAAGGTTTAATTGAATGGGGAAGCATCACAAGATAACTTTATTCTTGTCATTGGGTCATTTCTACCTTTGTGTGAGAGGTGTCATGCTTGATAGAAACTAATTAGAACTGAATTTGATTTTGCAAATTATTCATTTAATCTTTAGTTCTCATTTATCAGTCTAGAAAATAAGGTAATTGGAATACATCGTGAAGGTGAATTAAGTGATGTATATTGTAAGAATGTTAGAATGTTTTTAAATAACTTTACATAATTTGGCCATCAGGAAGTATCTTCAAAGACATTGACAGCTGTCATTATTTTACCTATATACATTTCAAAATCTTGTTTATTCAGAAACTGAGGTCTTTGTGCTCTTTTTCAGTCATGTATTTCTGACACTTTCCTTGCTTTTATAGACCACATTAATGGTGGTGTGGCCATGATGGTGTGAGATATACAGAAGTAATTACAGAAGTGTAGCTGAATGCCAGTGGATACCTATTAGGAGTTTAGAATATTGTCAATGCACAGTGATGTACTGTTGCATGATACTTACACAGTAAAAACAAAATTTTTACTCCTTTAGTCATTTTTACTCCTTTAGCAGGAGTTTGAGACAGTGTTTTTCAGGAGAGTTCAAGGATCTCTTGGGAGTAGGCCAACACTTTACAAAGGGGACCAGCAGGCCTGCCCAACTCTTAGATGGGCCCTTGCATTGGTTCAAAAGATTCAGCCAAGAGGAAGATACAAATAGTCAACTGCAGATACTTTACAAAATAGGTGAACTTCCCCCACCTTTTGAAGTGTTTTTCTTCCTGTATTTTTCCTTTACTCTTTCTGCTTTGTAGGTTCTGTATATATCATTGTTTGCTCCTGAGAGTATATAAAGCTTCAGTCCTCCTGTGCTAGAGGTCAAAAGCACATAAACGCTGTCTTCTCTTGAGCATACACTGGACAGAGAACCCAAGAGAACTGCAAGGATAGTGGGTTGAGGAAATTGCAGAATTGGATGGAGAATGGGTTTAGGAAAAGCATTTCCAGCTCTTATCAGAGTGTAAAAAAGCTCAGATTAGCTGGAAGCATCTTGTGTCTCTCCCAGAAGTGTGTTTGTTAGAGCTGTCCTGGTCCATGAAACAGGGTCCTGGTCCATGAAACAGGGTCTGAGAAGGCAGTGCCAGGCTTTCAGCTGGCTTATGCATTCCTGAACACATGGCAGCATTTGGAACCTCTCTTTCTTAGGGTTACAATCTGCTCAGCCCTGCTGGAGCGGGCCTGTGTGCATGAGTGTTCTGGGTCCTGTGTGCACTGACAGAGAAACTCAAAGTCTGGGGGACACAAGGCCTGTACAAGGCCGTGATGGACAGCCCGTTTTCTAGGCAGCAAATTCCAGACTGGTAACAACTAAAGAACCTGCTCATGCCAGAAAATGTTGTGTCTTTGTCTAATGTGTGAGAATCCAGAGAATTCCTCCTTTCCTAGCAGTTAAACTGGATCACACTGTTAAAACTAGGTGTGAATGCTCATGTACACTTAGCTGAGTTACACCTGGCTCCAGCTCCCTCTACTCTTTGCTCTGCAAGGTCTATCCAGTTTTGTCTGAGAGACTCGAGCCCTCCTCCCTTCTTTTCCAATGGTTACCAAAAACTGTGCTGTCTCCCCGGTCTGCCCTGTTGGTCCTCTCTAGGTCAGGACTGTGTTTACTTGTTCCTCACAATGGATAAGCAAGGCTGAAGCCAGCCCAGATAGGCAGGATTTTAATGGTCCATAGACTCCAGGCACATCATATACCTTCTGCTTTCCCTATTGTATTGGTGCAATATGTTGATATATTGCAGTCAGTTTTCTTAGTTGTCACTGGAGCCCTCCAGTCTGGTATTCCCATTGCTGAACAGGAGCTGAGCTCCCACATGAATAGGACATTCTGTCCTGCACCACATGGTAGGTGAGCACAAGATTGGAATAGGTGTATGGATTTATGATGCTGTGTTTTTCCATTCAGGAACACCCTTTAAGAACACCTTGTTATTTCTAGGAAGCCCCAACCAGGTGTTAAATTATAGCTCTATTATATGGCAATGGCACCTGGTGGTTACTGGAAGCAGCGTTTATGCACTTCTTAATGAATCATGACACCACCAATATATTACCAGAGTGGGGTGGTAATATATCAATTACCAAACTTCCCTTTGAGCCAAGCAACAATTGGACCTATAAGCTTGGTTGACTTTGCATGTCAGGTTGGGTACACCTTTTAAAAAAGAGAGGTAGAACAGCTTTGCATTCTGAATAGCTGCGTTGGTCACAGGAAAGTAGCCCAAGTCCTTCAGCCTCTTCAGATTTTAAAACGAAACATGTACTACTTCTGCATTTTATTATATGAGTATTTATTTCTCTTTGTGCTTTCTTTGATTTTGTTTTTATATCTTAGAATATCACTGTGAGTTTTCAGGTAGCACAAAAGTTTTCTGTAATACAAATCATGGAGTCACATCAACAAAGAAAATTCATCTTTCCTCTTATTTGTATTCAGCTCATGTAATTTTCCCCTGGAATAGTAAAAATAGCTTTGAGAGATTCACATATAATGTTCATCAGATCTTAATGAACGTGTGAAGTGATTCCATCACAAATGTGTACTTATAACTTCTACACAAGGTCAGACTTTGCCAGTATTGATTTGGAACAGAATTAAAATGCCAGAAGTTGTCCAGTTTATCATCAAGCTGCTGAAACCATCTCCTCTCTGATATTTCAACAAAGAAGCCTCAGGCAATCACAGTAATTATTCAGAAAAGCAAATCTCAACTACTTTTAAATGCAAAATTCTCTGTCCTAGCCAAATGATTGTTAGCAAGGGATTACAGCATTATAAAAGATACTTTGCCCTTCCTTGTGTATGAATCAATCTAGTTTACATCTGACCAAAAAACAAAAACAAAAATTCATTGAAAAATTATAGAAATCAGGTTTCAATGCACAGTAGATTATGTCAATAAATACAGAATAATGCAAGAGTGTTCAATATCTAGTTTTTAGCTGAAGCATCTTAGGAGATAAATCAATATGCTTCAATAAGACCAAAGCATGTCCTACGATAACCTTCAAGTTATTTCAATTAAAACAAGATAACAAAATATTCCCTCATCTGGAATAATCTTAAACCTGGTAAAAGTTTTTCTTTCAAACTCAAGGGCACAGGTTTGACAGCACGTGAGTAAATGAGAGAGTTAAATGTAAGACTCTCATTTCTTTCACTGAATCAAGTCTTCTTACATGTTATCAGAGTAGCTGAGATAAAACAAACTAAATAAATAAATATAGAGTGTCAGAGCAAGGAAAAAAACATGTCACCCACAGCCTGCTCCTGCTAGGAAACAAGGCAAAGAGGAATAAGCTACAGCAGAGCAGGCCTGGAGGGCCATGTTCCTTGGCAAGCAATAGTTAGAAACTCCTAATCCTGCTCAGTTTTTTAAAGGAGGTCTTACCTGTCTGTTTTCAAGGAAGGGCTTAGAACAGAGATCTGACTGGAACTGAAATGCTAAAGCTGTAGTGAGGAACAGGCTATACAGATTTAAGACACACTGCTTGACCTCAGTTAGGGCTGGTTTCTCTGTTTATATTAAGTGACTCTTGCAGGCTCTTGTAAATCATGTTCTGCCTGAAACAAGGTCTGGGCTCTTTTTGGCCACAGTGCAGAGCAGCACCCAAGTCCTCCGTGCCAAGGGCAGCCTGCTGGAGAGGATTGCCCTTCTAAGGAGGCCAGATCTTCTACCTGATAGCACTCTACATCACTCAACTGACTAGTTCATTTAGGTTTAAATGGCCCTTCTGCCTGAAGAGAAGTATTGGCTGCTGCCTTCATCTGTCATGGCCATCTGCTCTACTCTTTTTTTCTTCTCAGCATGACTAAAGTAACTTACATATGAGAACAGATTGCGGGACACACATTAACCTCTTTAGAGACCATAAATGATCCCCCAGGAGTAGAGAGTTTACTCTTTAACTCTGATTCCCCTTTTCTTGCAAGCACACATGCTAGCTTATGCCACATCGGAGTGTTTCAGGCATCTCAAAATAGCTGTCTCTCTAATTTTCTCTTTGGGGCACATCTCGCTTTTAGTTTTTACAGACTTCCCACTGACGTCAGTGAAAGCTATGTGCAAATATTAAGGGCAACATATGTCCCAGAGTCAATACTTTCTTTTTTCTCATGTCTTTTCTACTATAGTGGAATATAATTTTGAATCAAACGTGTGTCATTAAAAAGTAATAACATGCTGTGACTTGTTGAGCTCTGTCATTGCTCAGACATAGACAAGATAATCGTCTTAAGTACCTACCAACACACACCCTTCCTATAAACACAAGGTTGACCAGTGCTAGTCGGATAAGATTTTAATCTTAATATCAATGTTTCCTAAAAGCAGGTTTTATATATAAAGATATGTGGAAATGTTTCTCTATTTAGTGATTTTTTAAAAATAATACATATTTCCATATTGATTTACTTCGTATATCTAGATTGTAAAACATTTGTGACACAAGGATACTGCTTTTTGACAGTCCCCTCTTTGATTAGTTTATGATACTGGCAATACTTACCTTTGCAATGTTTTAACTATTAGTTAAACCGCCAAGTTAATGGCCACACTTTTCAAGTGTTTGAACTTTACTATGCATTGTCTTTCTGTATAACTCAGATTACAAAAATTTGATCATTTGACAGTTTTGATTTTGTACAGAATTTACAGGACTTTTGAAATTGGGAATATATTTCTGTAGCCAACCACCCAAAGGTTACAGTGCTGATGATTAGAACTCAGTTCATCAGAATCACCTCATTTCCTATTAAGACCTGTAATCTTCTCCCAGATTTTCTGACAATGCCAAAGTATACCCAAGTCTGCACTACCTTAGAGAAAGGTGGTGACTTTGTGTTTATTCACATTAATTTTGCTGAACAGTACAACATACTGTAAAGTACAATAATTTAGACAGAACTGAATCAAACTGTGATATCAACAGAGATACATTCTGAAGGGTAAAAAACATTGAGAGCTAACAGGGTGATTCCTTTGAAACTTGCCCAGAAGACCCCAGACAACTATATAGACTTTGTTGATTGTACCTTCAACTTTTCTTGGGGAAAAACCCCAAAACCAAACCAAACAAAAACAAACCCAAAAAGAGCACTCTTGGTTTATATTTGAATTGGGAGATGGAGTTGCAAGAGACAATATGCTTGGGAAATACTCATTCCTAATCTGGTCACTCGCTGAGCATTCTTATAAACTGAGACACCAACTGTTTTCCATCCTGCTTTATGGTCTGACTCACAACCCTCTCTCCCACTAAACAGTGCTTACCTACATGAATAAACCTATGGAATCCTGATCAGCTAACTCCAGTGAAACTCCTGCCCCAGATAAGAGAAGAGTGCTGAATAGGACTCAGTTCATATCTTAGCATCATTTTCACTTTACTATCTAAAGTCCTACTTTTGTATCACAAGGGACCCCTAATATTCTGAACGTGGCAAATATTTTGTCAGCTGCCCACAAATCAGCACCATACAGAAACAACCAGGGCCTTCTCTGTTTGCCTGTGCAGTGGTTTCCAGGTTGAGTGCAGGCTAATAGTCCCATTCCAAAATGACAAGTTCTATCTATGTGGATCTATTTTAATAGAGGATTTATACGTTCTGCAGATTTTGTGCCGTTTGTTCAGGAATTTAATGCCTCTCTCACTGGTAAAATTTAGGAATTATTTTTCTTCCTTGAAAAGTAGTTTTGTAAGAAATTAATAAGAAAGGAATGAGAGAGGTGAATGACAAATAAGCTAACATGGCTTGGGCAGCAGATATTCCTGTTTGCAGAATCAAGATCAGCCAGAATTTGTGCCTGCACAAGGGTGCTGGTTGATTTTGGTTAAAGCTCTCAATGTCTTTCTATTGCCGCATTCCCAGTTGAATGATGAGGATCTCCCTCTCACTTGCTGTAATTCAATGTAACCTTTGCTGATCTAATAGCCCTCAGCTATTAGAGAACCACAGCCCTGGAGATCAGGAGCACAAGTTCCTGAGCATCTTTGGTGAGTGTTCAGGGTTTGTTTTGGACAGCTGGTGTTAAGCTTGGTTTGTAAATGCTTAGAAACATTGTGATGAAATACCTGACTGCTTTCTTCCTCCTCCCAAAGACTCAGAGGCTTTGCAGCACCAAAACCTGCAGTTTCACAGATTAAGCCTCTACCTAGAGAGATTTGTCTTCTGCTTTTGCCCTTTCATGTGAGATGTCCCCCACTGCCTATGTGAATTGTGGATGCTCTTTTCCTTACTCCACCAGTGATTGTACAGCTCATTTTGTTCCTGGCTGGTATACCTTAAATATTGTTTAATTATTAACAGAAAACCAAAAGATTCCACATGATATAGTTGAAAAAGCACAGGGGAGAAAAATGATAGATCAGTAAAAAGGTCAGACTCTACCTATCTCTCTCCTAGTTTCAGTATTGCACCACAAAGAACAAGGGTTCTGGCTCCTGGTAGCCACATGGAAGAAAGAAATTTTCAGAGATCTCAGGTAATAAAAGCTTTTTTCCACTCAATTCAGCAAATGCAGGAAGAGGCAGCCTGGCTTTTGGCCCAGCTATCCCAGCAGCTCATGCCATGCTGAATTGGGAATCTTCTCCACAAGACTGAGAGAAACTCTCTGCCTCCCAGATGGTCTCAGCTCCCCTGCCATCCTCTATTGCACAGCAGACAGGTGTTACTGGGATTTTATTGTATGGCCCAAGCATCAGAGAAAGCAGGAAATGTAAATGTCTGAAGTTTACGAGAAGGTACCACCCAGGTTAGTAGCCTTGCATCAAAGTGAAGAGAGCTTCAATCAGAAATGTGTTAAAACTTTTATTGTAGGCACAGGATAATAAATCCCTGTGAAGATCTCATCCTGGTCTCTGCTAATTGCACCTCAGCTTAATCCCTAAAGAATGAGATTTTTATATTCCTTACAAGGTTTACTTATATTAACTATTCTAATGCCAGATATTCTTGGCACCCTGCACATTGTGATTCAGCCCTGGATTGTGGTAAATTTCTGGAAATAAATTTAATTTCATCCCCATTCCATCTGCTTCTCTCTTGGCAGTGTCCAAGACTGTAGAGTTTCTGCTGAAAGCTGTGCTGACCTATTGGCATCTCTCACAGAAAGGATTCTACCTTTAACCGCAGTTTGTACATTCATGGTTATAGTCTTCACAGAATCACAGAATGTGCTGAGTTGGAAGACATCCACAAGGATCACTGAGTCCAGCTCCTGGCCTTATAAATAATGTATTTTAGGTTAAAATACGTTTTGCATCAGCTCTACCTGATTAACACATTTATTTATGTACTTTTAAATACTTTTTCTATACCAGTAATTTACAAATCAATACCTCTGGCATACAATTTTGTTTAATAACATAGGCCAACACTTAATTAGTGCCTCATAATCATGTGAAAATCCTGTTAACACAGTAACATAATATGTGCTGAATGTTTTGTTGTTCTAATCCTGGCCTGCTGAAAAGGAAGCCATAATAAACATCTTTTATAATTAATATACAAATGTAAAGAGATGGAGCTCAGACCTATCATCTGGATACAGCTTTTGTGGAAACAGTAAGTGAGAGTTATGTAAGTTTTCTAGGCCATCAAAATACAGTCATCCCTAAGGATGTACTAGAGTATGTGTGTACAAGGTCAGGATTAAAATGTCCTTACTGAGCCTCTCTTTAGCTCTATTACGTGCAGCTGTGTCTTGAAAACACTTCAGGCCAGAGACTGTATTTTTCCATTTGTTTTTGGAGAATCTGTAGGAGCACTGCAAGCAGATGATAACAACTCCCAGTGAATCTCCTGCTTTTAGCATAATCTCATGGGATTTTCCTACCATCTCATGACAGTGATGTTGCCCTATTTATTTACAGATTTGGGGGCATCTGTCTTTTGGAAATGACTGACAGACCACCACAGCTGAACTCTAAACATCTACTGTATGTAAGCTGCATTATAGGAACTCCTAAAACCAGAATGTTCTCCACACATATGTGTAGTGCAGCCGAGTTGACAAAAAACAGCCAGGACGTGTTGGCTTCAGTGTTGTACAACTTAGAAAGTATCATGCACAGGCACCAAGTCATTTTTTTGTGCAGGATCATCCATTTTTATGGTAGTTACTAAAGAAATCCTGGAAACGATCAGAACAAGTCTAAAAAAAGAGATGCATACTCATATTGCCTTAGAGGAAATTTGTTTGGTATTCTGGTATTGAGTTTAATTGCCACAGATGATGCAACACCATCAAGTTACCCTTGCTCTTAATAGTGTAGCCCATACTCCTCCTCTGTTGGTGTGCAGCTTTTCTGGAGCCTCATCTACCTGTATAGCATGAAGAAGGTACTTTGTAGGTGCAGAAGGCACCTGTCCTGCATGGGAGGTGCACGCCTGGGTTTGGCTGCAGTGAGATCAAGGTGTCTGCACATTGGATGGAGGTGCCCTGGAACACCTTTGCCCACATCCTTTGGGTCTTCTTTTAACCACATTGTCATGGTTCTGTTGATTCTTGACACTGCTCTGACAGACCCTACACAGTCAGATTCTCCACAGATATATCCTGGAAAATCTGGTTAAGAAGTAATTTGGCACTGACTACTAAACATCTCAAAGTCTTAATGTTTTAAATCTGCTGATTAGGTGACATCACAGCATACTGAGAGCCACCTGTAAGCCTCCTTGGCTTAGATACGTTTGGGGAAAAGATTAAGTGGCTCCATTAAGCCATATACATATTCATGCAAGATTTGTTATTTGTATACTCATTATTATTTCTGTCATAAGTATTTAAAAATCAACACCTTTTGTATGCAAATTTCTGCTTAATAATACTTGCCAGCCTTTAAATTAATGAATTGCAAGCATAATTTTGCGCATGACTTTGAATCACAGAGCAAATTAAGATTCAGTCACAAAGATGCCATTTATCTTCAGTTTTGCAGTAGATGACTCTTAGTGCCCTGTGCGTCAGCATGTAAATATTCCTGTTGGAGATGCACAGGCTTGTACAAACAAATTAGTGAAAACTTCATCTACTGATAGTGCTTATTTTTGTATGTTCTTTCTATGTTTTCAGTAACTGCCAAATACCCTGAGCATTTTCAACAGCTCTGCGTGTGTGTACATGTATATATATATATATATACTGCATTGACAGAGTATCATCTTATCACTAAGAACAATATATAAAGGCCTCCTCCTCACAGATCCATAAGGATTTTATAGGGTTATATAAAGATTTGTGTGACTTAGCTGTGCCTACAAACATTGTCCAAATCATAGCAAAATTTAAACCTTACACCTTCTAAGTAAGAAATGTATACTCATGGCAAAATTCTCTAAGTGCTCCTTCTCAAATGTTGCTTTCTTCCAGAGGTTCCTGGTAGCATAACTGGCTGGGTATTTCCATAGCATTCTGTAGAACCTGTTTCTTATTGTCTAATTGCCAGTTAACACATCTATCACGTAACCCTGGGGCTTGATGTTAATATAGCTGGAGTCAGAGGTGTGAGGGAGAGACTGGGTATGGAATTCTTGATGCAGTAGGAGCAAGGCATATGTGCATGGCAGGCAGGTGTGGCAGCTCAGTGTTTTGGTTGAATGAGTGATCCCTCAACCAGGAGAAATTATGTTTAAAAAATGTAATGAAGTAGATGCATATTACTGAAGTTTCTCCTAAATGAAACAATGCTGGTATCAAGGACAGTTCATTTCACACTTGAGGACAGGTTTGAGGCAGGTTGTTATTTCAGTTTCATCAGCTTTACTTACTGCTTGGTTGGTAAAGAGGAAAAAAAATTAATCAACTGCACTACAATTAATCTGTGATATGATATGGCATGAGCCGTTATTACTCATAGTGAAAAGCAATTTACCAATTCATCCAAAAATAGCATAGGAAAAATCTTATCTGTAAAAATGATCATCTTATGCATTATTTCCATTTTTGCATTAGTTCACTGCAGCTACTTCTTATTAACTTTGGGAACTGTTAAGCATTCCCCTAATGTGCATATCTTAGTAGGATTTTCCACCATTTGTGTTTCCACTCAGTATAATGGTATTTCTGAGGAAATGGTTCTTGCTTGCATCCCATTCCATTTTCAAAAGCAGCACCACTGAGTGTCCCCAGTAACAGACCAATGCCAGCAGTCTGAGCTGACATCAAACCAGTGAGCAACTTATTTTTTGTTATAACTGTGAGTCTGACAAAATGTCATAGTAGAGCGTTAAACAGAAAAACAGTCTACTTTTATCTATTTGCTGTTTGCTCGGCACATAACTGCCATGGGCATGGGCAGGTTTCTGTATTTGGTGTCAGCTAAACTGTTTTGCTGTTCAGTCTTGCTCCAGAGCAGTCTGCAGAGCATGTGAGTTATGTCAAGGTGGTGCTTGAGCTGTCTGTATTTCCTGGCACAGGCAGAATCTACACACACCTTGTCACTCTAGTTGTTTGACATTTTTTATTCAAGCTAAGGTCAGAAAGATCTACTTAAGGTTAATGAACCAATTGTTGTTGTAAAAAACACCAGTCACAATGACTGTTTTCCTGCTTCTTATTATGTACATAAATTGATGCTGGAGATAGAGAAGTACTGTAGCGTTCAGTATTGTTCTGTATACAAGCAGACAAAAATTGCTTGCTAGAGATAATTACCCACTCATGTACAATTCAGAAGAACAAATGGCTCTTTCATTAAATTCTTGATTCAGTACACACATTTTCTTGCACTTTGTTCTTAAGCATGGCACATAGAAGATGTATTTTTAAGTATTGAAACAAATTTAGAGTAAATTATAGCAAGCTGAATTCTGTTAAGTTCCCCAGGACTTGCTGATTTGTCCACTTAGTCATATGCAGGTGAAAATTTGAGTCTCTTAACGTAGAATTCATGCTGAGGCATAGGAAGAAAATAAACATTGTACTAGAAAATTACCCTCTTTATGATGTAGCTATATAGTGCAACACTGGTCTTCCAGACTTTTTCAGTCTTTTATATTGCCTGTAACCACTAACCAAGCAATCAATTTTTTACTTAAATTTCCAAATGGCAACTTCATTGTTGCTTAGACTATAGAGGTGAAGACTCTTCTGAAAACATCTTCTTTTGGTAAGTCTCCCATCCACAGACAAGGAGAGCATTTCCTGCTCAGTCTCCATCCTAACATCTCTGTGTCCACACTTCACTCCTACTGAGATGGTTTTGGTTGTCTACAGAGTCTACAGTAGACTTCAGTCTAACTATCCATGCATATCCAAAATTATTACTTTTCAGCACACCTTCTGAGTTCCTTCATTTGTTCTCAAACATTTGCCCTTTTTATGATCACCTGATGCAATTTTCACTAGCATTGATTCAGCTGTGCTATTTTGTAGTGTCCTCAAACCTTTAGTTGTCTGTTTGCCGTCTGCAGTAATAGTTTGCTAAGTACAGAGCAGTTTTCATTTGCTTATAACAAAATGATTTAAATGTGATAAAAACAAGGAGACTGACACTAATGAGAGGGATTTTTATAGCATTGAGAAAGCTGGGATTGCCACTTGTGATTGATATATGTAGAGCTTCGCACCACACAGTTCTGCTTTCTTCAATCACCATGCCAATTATTATACTAAAATGTTAGTGATACAGTCAGCAAGTCATATACAGCTGCTGATTTCTCAAGTTAGCAAAGAAAATGCAGGTAATTCAAAAAGACGACAAATTTGGAAGGTTAATTTGTCACTGCCTTTGAGAAAAAAACAGAGAAACCACTCAGAGATGCGGAAATAGGCCAATTTTGTAATAGCTGCAGATGTTCATTACAATTTGTATCATGAGAATTTTGTTCAAACTCTGTTCATATCACAGCTAAAAGACTGTTATGAAAGTGTTTTAAGAATTATTCTATTTTCTGTTCTCTTTTAATCTTTGTAGCAATAATGAGTCATCACAGAATTTCAGTCTTCAGTACATTGCCAGTTTCACAATCACATCAAAATGCATAACAAAAAGAGAAACTATGCAAGTTGAATCCTTTTTTGTGAATTTTTTTAAGAGAATGGTGATCTGCTCATGATAAATTGTATTTGTAGGGCTCTTCCTGATGCAACATTTTCTAATCATAGCTATGAGGTAGATTTCCACAGAATTCCAGACAGAAGATGTGTGAAATATCATTAGGAGTTTATAATGTGTATAATAAGTCATATCATCCATCAAATGTATGCTTGTTAAAGTATCATGATGGATAAATTACCACCTTATTCATGGTAACTGAAATCACACATACAGCTTCAACAATAATATTGGCTCTGTTTCTGGCCTGTAAGGAGCAAAATTACACAGATAATCAACAGTGCACACTTTTGTTGGGCAGAGAGGACCTGGTAATGCGTAAAGAGTCCATATAAATCCCAGATGATGGAAGCATCAAGCTACCCATTGGAAAAAACTTGGCCAAACTTATTTCAGGTTTACAAATTAATTCCTAATTTAGCTTGACTGAAGTGTTGTGGTTACACATCAGATAAAGTTGACCCTAACTGGACAAATCACATCTGCTCCCCAGTACAGTGATGCAGTTGGCAAGACAAGGTGTCCATTTCCCCACCAGAGCAATGAGGATTTATTTTTATTCTTGCTAAATTGTGTTGACCTCACAGTAGTGACGTTCAATATGTGTAATTGTATTTATCTCCTGGAGGATGGGCTAGTGGAGAACATTCCTATGGTAAATTTGTTCAGTCCAATTTGCCATTAACAGATGATGTGGTGACTTGTCAACTTTGCAAAAGAAGCGTAAAATGATGCCCACTGAAAGCAGCAGCATGTGAACTCATTTTCCCCATTCTTAAGAGGTAACTAGAGATGCAAGGCCATGTGAGCTAAGATCAGTAGCTTCTAGGGTTGGGCATGTCTTATTTCTATTGTTTCTCTTCTTTATACTTTGCATAGAACAAAATCTGTTATTTAACCTCATAAATCACTGTATACACTCCATGAAATTTAAATTATCATGGTGATTTTTCAGTTCTATAATGGACTCATTTTGTCCTTAATTTCAATCCTTAATTTAAAAAGACATCAGGTTCTAGAGGGGTTTAATATTGACTTTCTTACATTTAAAATGTCCACAAATATGATTTAGTCAGTCTCTTATGAGAATCTTCTCTCTCTGAATTTGGATGTCATGAAAAATATGTTCTTAGTTGACTTCTGGAAGGCACAGAAGCAAGAGTGAGAAATGGTATGAAGGTTGCCTTAGAAAGCACAGTAGCATCTGTATCTGAATTTCTCCCTCTGAACTTTTCTTGGGGCTTGCAATCAGGAGAATTCCCTGGATTTTTGAGTGTCTTGTCTTTGGTATGGATTAATTCCCTATACACATCAGAACACTCAGAATTTCCCACAACAGCAGGAAAATTGAGGCCAAGAAACTTACAGAAATTTGCCCCCTACTTGAAAATGTTACCAGTTCATTCTGTTCCATCTACAAATCTGCTTGCTGTATTCTGCAAGTGAAGACCCCTGGATATGTCACTGAAAGTTGTATTAATATCAGTATTTTGAAGAGGCTGGTTCAGCCCACATGGAATGCTCCCTTCCTGTAAGTTACTGGCATGTGCTTTTTGTCCCCAAGCTTTCTGATGCCATTTTTCTGTTGCTGGTGACACTTGCCCACTTTGTATAAGGACATGCTGAGGTAATAAATTTACTATACTATTTTATTAAATTATTTTCAGTTACACATACTAAATAATCTTGGCAAAACATTTTTTTATCTCCATGTTTAGAAGGGGAATGCATTTTAGGAATTGCAGAACAACAATCCATAGGACTTTTTCAGAATTGCATTTACCCTGTTCATCTGTTCCATCAAATAATCACTTTCACAATTCCCTGAGTGGCTACTCGGGGAAGGCAAAATTAAAGGCAAAAATTCACATTGCATCATTGCTAATAAGAACTGCTATCATTTTCATTTCAAAGACTCATCTGAAGAATGGAGCCTGACGTAGCCAGGCTTAGTACAGATACACAAGCAGACACAGACCTTACTTCATCGTGCAGATGATTGTTACTCATACTGAAAAATCATTAAATTATCTGCAAGGGAGAGTATTTCACAGCACAAATGAAACTGTAAGAGGATTCTCTCATCTGTCCTTCAAAATTAAAATAAAGGACAACCCAAGGGATACTGTATCATAGTATCAGGGCTGATTATTTCAGGGTAGGGTAAGTTAATGCATGAAGAGAACTGCAGCTTTCATGTTGTTATTTTAAGTGTTAATGGTTACATTAATTGGCTTGATAACAGAAAGAAATCCAGACCCATAAAAAATATAAGGCAAAATTTTCCATCCATATTAACATGAATTTTAGGCCATCGCTCACAGTTACTGTGGAGTATTTAAAGGAAGAGGAGATGTTTTATTCAGTGCTGGCACAGCTTATCAACAGCATGTGTCTGCACTAGCAAGGGGAGCCTGCTGTACTCCATCAAAGGCTGGGGCAGTCTATAAAAACATTCAAAGAACTGGGAGAAGCAGTAGACTCTGTTCCAGCTGAGAGAGACAGCAGCTGGGTGCCAGGATGTCGTACTTCCCGCGGTAACAATTAACAATAGTGAGCATAAATTAAGGAGGTGGAATGGGAGGTGATGGAGAAACAGTAACTGAACAACTTAGTGACAGTAATTTACAAACTGTTTAACTGTTTAGTATATCCCAGCACCAGCAGGGCTTGATCCAAACTTGAATATCCCTTCCTGAAGATTGCCATACTTTGCTGTTGGTTTGAATGCAGAGAATGTGACAAACAGTACTGGGAAGCTGAGCCTGTAAAAAAATGGGCACAGAGAAAACGTCTCATGCAGACACTGCTACCTTCAAGAACTGTTAGTTGTTTCTGGATAGTCCTCTCTCCACTTGACCCGTGGGCTGAGAACAAAGATTCATTTCACACAGGTCAGCTGAGAGCCAGCAGATAGAGGTGACCTTCAGGTATCCTATTTGGTTTGTCCCTGTGGGCTGGAACTGAACAGCCTCACATCATGCTGCCAGTTCTCTGACTCACACAGCTCTCTGCTGGCCTTTTTTTTTTTTGCTTTCAAGACCTTGTGCTTTGGTTCTGGAAAATCTCTGCAGTGATGTCTGGAAAAGAAAATTCAGCTTCAAGCCTAATTTGTGTTGTTAGATATATGCATTAAGCAAAGTTCAGAAGGGGAGCAATTCTTCCCTAAAGTATCTGTACCTTCCAACCAGCAGTGAGGCCCCCAAGGAACAATAGAATCTTGGACAGTAGGCAGTGATGCTGAGAAAGAAACATAGCCACAGGATGTCACCACATAGATTTACAGATCCCTCAGCAAGAGCATCCTCCCAGGGTACTCTGGAGCTTCTATTTAAAGTTACCCTGCCTAACATGATTATGTCCACCTAGAAGAAAACAGGGCTAACTGCAGCTGTATACTGTGGAGAGAAATTGCCTTTCCATATGTGTTGGGATTTCTTCCTTCCTGAACTAGCCAAGAATTATATATAAAATAAATAATTCTCTCACTGTATGAGGAAGCAAGTAGACTTGTCACTCAGGACCCAGCTATGGATACTCAAGGTAACTTTCATGGCCTCCTGTAAAATGCTGTAGAGCTTGGAGTTTCACTCCCAAAGGATCTGTGTTCTCAAGTGTCAGCATTTGTTTCCAGAATCATTTCTGGTTTGCCAGATGACATTTCAGCTCCTTTAATTTCTTCCTCCTGTCTTCAGAGCATTTTTATGGCTACCTTTCCTGTATAACACTCTATCAGACTCATAGAGAATATTTTGATATATTTGGCCTCCCACAGTTGTACAAAATTCCCTAGCAAATCCCATACTCTTTTAGAAGAAGGTATAATTGCACTGTGTCTCTTTTTCTTTTCCAAAGCTGAGTGGGATTTACAATAATACAAGTAGACCATCACACGAAATAAAACCTATTTGTCAGTTTTCAGCTAGTAAAAGAGAAGCACCCACCCACCTTATTCATGTGGGTGTTCTTGGCCTGTTCCAACAAGGTACATGCTTTAAAATAAGACTGGAATAATAAAGCTTGGGAATCATTTGGCTGAAATCACCAGCCTGCATACACTTGGCAGATTAAAATTCCGGAAAATTTCAGGCTGACATTTAGAATGAAGTGAAATTGTTTAAACTACATTTAACAGTAACTTTTCTATAGCCTCATCTCTTCATCTTCCTAGCACGGAGCCGATGGGCAGGGCTCTGCATCTGCTCTGTCTGCCTGAGATGGTGCCAGTCTACATGGACAATATACACTGCATACACACTGTGGTGATTCA
The DNA here is from genome assembly GCA_013398175.1 of Climacteris rufus. Classification (NCBI taxonomy): domain Eukaryota; kingdom Metazoa; phylum Chordata; class Aves; order Passeriformes; family Climacteridae; genus Climacteris; species Climacteris rufus. The sequence goes on along the minus strand of VZRZ01008460.1, from coordinate 2,088,651 downwards.
GCAGGCTGCAGAAAGACACCTGGCAGAAACTTTGCAGAGCTGAGGCTGATTAACCCTTTAAAACCACACCTGGAAGATATTTTGCAATATCTTATGCTGGAAAACCACGTCTAGTTCCTGGCTGAGCGACCTCTGTGTTAACCCCTATCTTGTGTTAACCTTTAAGATGTGTTAATCCCTAGTTTAACAAAATGCTGCTGCACGGAAAACTGCAGAGTTATGCTGTGCTTAGTATAAACTTTGGCTAAGGCTCAGGAAGCAATTATTCAGTCTTTACTAGAATTACAAATTGTCTCTTCAGGTTTTTGTAGATGTATCAAACAGGTTGTTGTGCTTGGCTTGGTGTTGCAAAGCAACCAAAAATTCCAAGAAATTCTTTTCCATGATTTCACAGTACTCTGTGCAGGAGCAGCAAAATTTGCCCAGCTCTAGCTAAACGTTGCTTCTTTCTCTGTTTTATGGTAATGCCAAAGTTTATTGTTTCAATTACATAACCCATTTGGAAAGTGGTAGTAGAAGGTTCATTTTCTCATCTAGGCAGTTGGTTTCAGTCCCCATCTTAAACTCTGGCTTCTGTGGCTGAAAGGTACTCACTTAATTTCCTGACATAAGGGTGCTTATTTTTGGGGGGTTGTGTTGGTATCTCATACTGTGGGTTTGATTAAGGCCCTTGGTTTGCAGAATTATGTAGTTCATTGAAAAATATCTTTGTAGACAATAGAAATCATGAAAATAAAGCTGGAAGAGACCTCTGGAAATTGTTTATTCCAAACTCCTATTCAAAGCAGGGTTAATTTCAAAGTTAGATCAGGTTACTTAGGGTTTTGTCCACTCAAGTTTTGACACCCCTTAAGGATGAAGATAGATAGATAGATAGATATGATGATCTTCCTTCCTTCCTGTTCTTGTAAAAACAGAAAATCAAGGAATATACTCACTCAGGCAAAGCAAGATTCAGGAACTGCTGATTCTTGCATACAGTTGGAAGAGGTTATGGAACTCATTTCATCTATGAAACAAAAATTTTTATTTAAAAGTTACAGGTTTTTGTTTTGTTTTGTGGTTTTTGTTTTTTTTAATGGATGGAAACTTTGTGTCTCATGTCTAACTCTTAGAGAACCCAGCCTCCATTTTCCTGATTTGCACAGAACCATACCACTTTATAACAAGTGCTGTGCTAATCCCTAATCTAGACTAGCTAAGAATCATTCACTTCTTTTTATTTTACCCAAACTCTTAGTTCTTTGACTGCTGCAATTCTTATATTGGGCATTCACACTCTACATTCCTGGACCACTTGTATTCTCAGACAAGGAGAGTTTTAAGGATGTTAATTCATTATGTGTTTGTACAATACCTAGCCAAGAAGGCAGTGCCTTCCTTATGGATTGGAATCATGACTAAAGAAAAAATGTTAAATAATAATAACAATCCAATACACTGAAAAGCAACTATATGAAAAGTATTATTTCTTTAACTGTCCTGCTCACCTCTTTGCGTGTTCTAGTGATTTTGGAAGTGCATGGAGAAAGGTCTCTGTGACAGATGTTTGTTTCACTGTCCCAGTTAGCTGCCTAAGAAAGGAAGGGATTGCTGTCTGGAGAGTCTCTTCTCTCTTCCTTGATTAGATGTAGAAAGATGCTTAACTTGGAAACAAGTAATGGTGGTTGAGATATATGGCAATGAGAGTGGGAGCAAATGTGGGGATCAGCTTACCAAAAATAGCCTTACCAATATGTTGACAATATTAGGATTTAATTGCTTGTTTCTTTTACAATATCCTACAGGCACTCACTGAAGCTGGAAGTAGCCTGGTTAGAAGTAGTCCAGCTCATTTATACAGCATTAGTTTTCACATAAGGATTACGTGCCATGAGTGTTTTCCCTTTGGTGGTAGGCAGAACCGAGAGATGGGGTGGGAGGTGAACACCACCTGGCATTTCAGAGCACAGTTGTCACAGGAATGGTAAAACCAACTCAGAGGATGCTGTGACATTAACATCCTCCTCCTAGACACAAACAGAATTTCCAAGAGCTGAAAGCAGCTCATAGCCTGAGCCTGGATGAATGTACTGCAGAGACATTTGGGCTGGTCACGTTCAGATCCTGGCAGCTGGAGCACCATGGAATGCCCCTGCCCCTGCCCCTGCCCGGGGCACAGCCTGGCTCATTGCAGGATTCCCCAATCTGTGTGAGGCAAGCAGGTGGCCTTGGTGTCCTGTTAGATACTCACCACATGCTCTAACAGGGTAACTGATCTTCCAGGCTCCATAGCCATGTTAGTTTGCCTTTAGGAAAAGGGGCCTTTTAGTCATCCAAGAAAATCTTTCCTGGGTCATATCCAAAGAGCCACTTCAGTGGATTTTGGTGTTTAACCATAAGTTGTATGTAACTTCTGTTCACCTCATGAACAGTATTGGCTTGATTCCAGTAAACAGAATCAAGTGAACCCTCAGCTATTAATTGTAATGTGCTGGAGCTTATTTTTAGGAGCTTAGAGTACTTAATGTAGGAGAGATCTGTTGTTCTAGCAACTGCACGTGTACCAATCCTCAACAGCAAATCATTGTAGTCAAACCCCATCAACTATCAATAATTTATTTTCTTTTCCACTATCATGATATACACAAAACAGTACTTATCTACTTTTGGAAATACAGCTATATAATCCTTTGTTCACTCCTTGTCCTTAGTAGGCAGACTTTTAGTGAATATCTGTAACTACAGGCAATTTTGCAGCTCACAGAAAATGTCAGATAAATAAGGGCGTAGTTCACACTCCACTAAACCTGTGGAAAGGCTCCTATTGACATCAGTAGGAATTCTACAGGAGTTTAAATGTTTCATCCCCTTTTACCCTCTTTTATCCTTGTACTGTTATCTGTAATCTCCTCTATTAAGTACAGTTCACCTTGCACATGATGATAATGAATCCCTGTATAAGGGTAAGAAGAATCTGTTATTGGATAGAAACTAGTTGATGACAGAAGCCCGTTGTGGTTTCATAGGATTACAGTTGAAAAAAACCCAATCCACAGACACTCCCAGAAAGGAGAATTTTGCAAGGGGATTTTCTTCCACTTTAAGTCAGAATACTAAGACAGAATACTAAACACAGAATACTGTGTTCCTTAAAGATATGAGAAAAACTAGGAAACCTCCTGGGCATTGGCTCACTGGGGACTCTGTCAGGAACATGTTAAGTGAATTTGTTTCTTGAAAAGCTAACCAGGGTTTTTTGGTTTCTTTTCTCTGCTTTCTGTAATATTACACAGGGAAACACTCAGAAGAACTTTAGAACCTTTTTTCAAATGAGAAATAAGAAAGCATCACACTAGGTATGAGCTGAAATGCATGCCTTAAAAATATAAGATATTCATTTGAAAACATATTTCAGTTTTAAGACATCTGCAAATCTAGAGCTGCCTCTTTCCTAGCAGACTGTGAACAGAAAAAGTAGAAAACCTTCAACATGTCTTAACTTTATAAACAGGAATTTGGTGCTTTTCTCCAATTATCTCTGTTTTCTTTTCTTTTATTTTTCTCTCTAACCATCTGCAGCCCCACTGAGATCTTTGTCTTCCAAAGCCTGGTAAATTCACATTTGATAGAGAAGCACGTAGGCTGAGAACCAAAGCTGCAGCAGCTCTTTGCTGTGCCTTCTCTGGTAACAAAGCCACACTAAATAATTCTCATGATGTCCTGTCCCCTGTTCCATTCTGCTTCTTGCTTTTCTGCCTCCTCTAGGTTACTGCCTCATCACATGTGGTGATTCATCTGTTTGTATGGCTTTGGTTGTAGGACTTGAAAATTAGGATTAAGAAGAAAATATTGCAGGGCTTGTGATTTTTTCATAGTTTGTCAGGAATGTAGTTTATAGCTTGTTCCCTGAAAGCTAAAATAGTCTTGCTTAGAGCTTAGAGCCCCACAAATAGTTGCATTAGCCTAGCAAAGGGGAGCAGGGGAGAACAGTGGTGAGCAGCAGCAGCCAAGTGAGGCCAAACACTTCCAGTGCTGGCCATCACAACCAGCAAGGCCCTGATGTTGTGACACCATGGGGCCAAAGACAATTAACAGCTGACTAAATTGTGTGTGACCTTGCTGTCTGCAAGCTGTCCCACAGGACCCACTGAAGGTTAAATAGGAGTGGGTTTGCCCCATTTCATTATGTCACCTGCAGTGCTTAGTGCTTAGTCCTGGTTAGGGGCAGATGTGCCTTCACCTGGGGTAACTCCCATGCTATAAATCAAAAGTTGTGCTGTCCTTTTCATCTGCCATATCCTAAGTTCTGTTTAAATCAGTGTAAACCCTGATAGAGATCCAGCCACTCGTTTTTTAACTTAAATTATTTTTGTCCTTTATATTAAGTTTTCCTGTATCCTATTTAAAATCCTCCACACGCCTTCTCCAGTTCTCCATACAGTACAGACTTATCTGCTTCACACACTCTCCAGTGATTGAAAATGCTGTGCTTTTCACTCCCAGTGCAGCCAAGTCAGGCTGATAAACATGCTTCCCTTCTCCTGTGTGTCAGTTTGCAGTGTGCTAAACTTACATTTTCATTAACTTGACTTTAACAAAACTTTCCACAATTCTCCAGGGATAACTGCTCCCTGGTGTAACTGCTTAGAGCTCCACTGAAGTCAGACAACTTATGACAATTTCTACCAGCTGAGGTCTGGCCTGAGAGCACTGGGTTGTGTCTGACACCTCAATTCCTCATGAAGCAAGATTTATTCTAGACTCCTGTGCTTTCACTGGGCAGTTTTCTGCATGAGGAGGATTGCATAGTTTCACCCAGTATGAGTGGATGACAGTGTTTTTCAGCAGAAGTATCTGCAGCTATTTCTGCAGAAAGTTCTTTGAAAGCAGTTTTCATTGAAAGGGGAAAGGGAAAGACAACCTCATTGTTTTGAAATGTAATTTTCTTGCTGAATTATTTATTGCCCCTTCTGCTTCTGTTGCTTCAGGTGTTCTTTCGAGTGAAATGCCCTCAAAGCTGATCACATCAATGCCACTCTGTCTCTTCCCTCTCACTTTTCCATAGTACTACATTTCCTTTCTTTCTTGCATCTGCTAAGAGAGCTATGGCATATTAATTGCAGAGCCTACAGTTCCACAAAGTTACCATGCTAGACAGCTTTAAGCTTCAGGAATGTGTCAAAGGTTTCTTCCTTCACTTTGTCCGTCTGCAGCACAGAATGCTCGCAAAGATGCTGTGGTTGTTTCTTCCTTTTAGTTACATTACACGACTCTGATTATCAGATAAATTTACAATCTTGTTACACCCCCTACATCTTTTTCAATTTGGTAAATGTCATGTTGTTTGACCCATGACTTCTCAGCCTGCTTGCATATTATGTTTAAACGTCAAGCTCAGAAACCACCACTGTACTTTATAATAAATATTTAACTCATGTCCTTGGCAATAAGACAAAACCCTAACGATAGATTTAAAAACAGCCTTCAAAATCAGAAACCATTATCTACAAAAAAGGTTTATTCTCAGTTCAGCCATCTATAATTACTGTACAATATCAAGCATCTGTCTATCCTATTTATATTGCCAAGATGAAATTATAACCATGGTTTTATTCTCTTTATTTCCATACTGAGAACTAGCATAATCCACATTCTTTGCAAAAATAATCTCAGCCATTTAATGGTATTAGCTTTTCATTTTCATTGAGGCTTCAAAATCTCTTTCCATATTAAATTTATTAACAATTCTCAAATAAAAGTATTTTCTTTGTATAATTATCTGTTGTTCTTACTTTATAGATGTAGCAGCAAGAGCAGTACTACTTGATGAACATCAGTAGCATTAACACTAGAGTTATATACTGGGAAAGAAGGGGATAAGGCTCCTAGTGCAAGTTTCCCGACCAGGGTCCTGCTGAACAGCAAGGGTTGCAGTGCTCAGCTCAGCCAGTAACTAGAAACATTCACTGCATGCTGGCTCAGACTATAGAACTAGGCATATATTCCTCAAATGGGTAATTCCATTGCCATCAATGAGATAATTTATATAAACTAAATTCACACATAGCTGTATGTTTTCAGGCTCATACTGTGTAAAATCACATAAGCATATCTGCAAAAATGAGAGGAAATTCTGGTTTTTGGTCAGAGATTAACTCTGTTGCTTTTTCTAAAATCTCCTCTTCCACTCTAGCTATTTCCTTTTGATTGATTTGATGTTTGTTCCAAGTCTTACATCCCTTTCCCAATGTTTTTAATTTCTGAGGCTCGGCCCTGTACCCTGAGTCTAAGTAGCAGCAAACAGAAAGTAAGCTTTTTGACATCATCATCAATATTCAGTGGTGTGAAAAGACACAAAAGCTGCCTGAGCATTCCTGACCCGCCTTTCCCAGAAAAATCCCTTCTCAAGTACTGAGAATCTGGGTGATCAGATATCTCACAGATTGTGTCACTTCTCAACCACTTTGCTGAGGCCGGGTGGGGTTGCAGTGAGGTATTTCAGAACTAGGGATGTTTTTTCCATTCTATGTGAGTAGAACGACAGAATCCTCCCTGCCAGCATCAAAAAGAAATACCAGTAGCTGAAATTTTCTAAGAAGTTGGAGGAGTTAATTTTTCCTTCATTTTTATCAGCCACTTTTGGTGAGATATTAAAATCCAAACCATATCCATGGCTTAGAGATGCAATAGTATCACAGGAACTGGCAGAAGTTTATTGACTATTGGTATAGGGATTCTCCATGTGTAATCCAACCAAGCCACTGTAACATATTCCTTTCTCAGTAGTCTCAGTGCATTATCTGCTTGTGCCAACTGGCTCTTTGTAGCAGGATTTCAGATAACATAAAATGTATGATATACACAAAGAAACTAAACCACACTGAGACCTACAAAGATCTCCTTGTAGAACAGTCTTAAAGACTTGGGGTTTCTTTGGTTGTTTTTTTTTTTTCTTTTGGTGATTGGAAGTAGGGAGTCAACATCCACAACTCAAAATACAAATAACAAACTGAAAAGTCTAGTTTTAGAGTCAGGACTAATTTTTGTTTTAGTATCCAGACTTGAAAAATAATTATTTTTAAAACAATACAGATACATTGTTTCTGTTCCTCTGCTGACATTTATGTGAATTTTATAGCACAGATTAGCTAATCTTAGACTGGAAAAGGTGCAAGTGGATATGCAAAATTCAGGGTAAAAATCTTGATAAATTTTTGGCAGGGAGGTTGTTTAGTCTCCTCAGTTACATCAGTCTCAGTACTGGAGACTACTAATAGCAGCAGAATTTTTTGGTTTTATTAAGTTCCAGTCATCTTAACTGTGTTAGCACAAGAGTTTCAGTTAAAGAAAAAATTGAAATATAATTATTACAGTCGGGAACAATGAATAACTAAAGATCAAATTCTTTGCTGAAATATACAGGCCTCTAAGATTTGGGAGGGGGAGAAAGGTTATTTAGCAGCTCATTTTCTTTGGTTAATTTTAGGTTGTCACTTTTTTCGGGCATTAGAAGTGAGCAGATGGTACTGATATTTTGCCCACTTTTATCATTGCTAACTGTTTCGTTTGGAATATTCATGTAGCCTCATTGTCATGGAAATGCACACAGAGGAAACTTTAAATCAACTCAGCCATGTATGTGCTTTTGTAAACCTCTGTTTTCCTTATTTAGCTATGAAATGAGCCCATTTTTTCATTAATCTACATAATTTTAATATTTAGTGTTTTAAGAAAACCTGGGGAGTAAGTATTGGTCATACTGAATTAATTTTGGAGTATAAATACAGGGGCACAGAAGCTTCAGTACTGCATTTATACCCAGGAGCAAAGGCAATGGAGTGGTCTCAGAAAATTCCATTAGACCATAAAATATTTGCAAAAGTGCTTTCGGCTATTCCTCAGAACCATTAAATATTTATGTAGGGTCAGCATCTCCCTTCAGTAAACTGATCAAAGTGAGATCAATAATGACCTTTCCTACGATCCAAAGCCCTTATCATAGCATAGAATATTTCTAGAGATGTAAAATGGAGACAGGATCTACAAGGAAGGTAAAGAAGGCAAACAGGAGTGGCCCATAAATTCAGGGAATCTGTTCCTCGGAGTGCCCAGCACCGCTGTGCCTGGGGAGGAGCTGCTGTCCCTGCACACGGTCCCCGTGGCAGCTCTGCAGAGCCACCGCCCCACAGGGAGCAGGCGGGTGCCCTGACAGCGAGCCACGGTGGCCAGAGCACGGCTGAGGTGCTGCAGGGACACTCGGGGCAGCAGAACAGTCCCGTCCCCATCAGGGCAATGCTCTCCACTCCCAACTCACTGCAGCTCTCATCGGCTGAGTGAAAGCAAACGTGTGCGTGGAAACGAGTCTCCTGATAAAGCCAGGGCAGAAGGAACCCCTCAGAGGAAAGCAGAGATGCTGTAAAGGCCAAAGTTTCCCTCATTTTCTCCTCTGTGCGAAGTTATTCTTAGTGCTTATCCTTTTAAAAAGAAAACAGCAAAACAAAAAACCAAATGATTGCTCTCAAGTCAGAACAGCTTCATTACAGGCAATTATTCTCAAGTTGCTGGGAATATGAGGGAGTCTGGTTTAATTTTCAACTTTTCTGGCTTTGAAACTTTTTTACTAGTTCTGTCTCCTGAAGGACGTTTGTGAATCATCAACCAAAAATTGCAGAGGAAAAAAATCATCCATAATAGAAACATTACCTAGTAATGAAGAACTGGAACATTCCTAATGCTGGAAGAGACCTGCTGGAGAAGGCAAACAGCAAATTAGATTTGCATTTGTAATTGATAAGGCAGCATGAAAGACAAATGCAAGTTGAGGCAGGATATGGAAAGACATCATGTGACAGAGCAGGATGAAATGTAATACTGTATTTAATTCTGAGCACCAAATAACCAGAAAGGTCAATTAGGAGTTAATTACAATGCATTGCGTTTGCTCTTAGATCCAAATTCCCCTGGAGATTCTTCTAACTTTAATGCCCTTAGCACCAAAAACATTTTCTGCTTGTCCAACCTGCTAGTCATCCCACAGATTTGGCTTCATTAGTGTAGTTTTCACAACTGAAATGTCCAGCATGATTCTGTCTTCACACTTCTTCCTGGACTTCAGTCTCTCCCTGGAAAAGCAGGGGGATTAGTGGCCACCCCACTATCATTGTAAGGGATTAGATCTCTATTTGTTCTTTGGGGGGCAAAGATGAACATTCACAAGTCATCTCAAGTTCTTCAGTATTTTTAATAAGCATTTTCTGCATTATTTGGATCGGTGTTTCAATCACAGCAGTAAAGGAAAAGGAGACCCAGAAGGATCAGTAACTTTAAAATTACAGTGCTGATTTTGTACAGTCTCTCTCTGTCATCACAATGCCAAATCACATTCTGAACGACCCTAAATCTCAATTTTAGTTGAAATTACATTTCTGGAGTTAAAATACTTGAAAAAGCCTGCTTATGTTAACTGTCAAACTTTTGTACTTCTATACCAGATGGTAATTGTCACCTTGAAATTAGCGAGGAGATAGATAATTTGAAGGTACAGATTGAGTGATTTATGGGCTTCCCCTTTTCATTTCAATGCTGTTACAGTCTCACTTGAGATCACTGCTGGAACCTAGATGGATATTACAAAGGTATTTGACAAAGCAGAGTATGGTCTCTGTATTTTGACAGCAACTCTTGAATAAAGTGTTACTTGGATGAAACTTTAAACCAGCACTATTGGCTGTGAAATTATAATTTAGCCACTCAGGGCTCAACTGTAAGTAAGCTGAATAATACAACTCTTTTATTTCTTGTCTCTTAGTAAAATCTCTGAATAAATATCGGTTTATCTAAATGAAATATGGTAATCTGGGGTAGTGCATGAGGTGTTAAAATACAGAAGAAATAGCTACCATAGCCCAAGTTTGCTTCAATCTATTGCCACATGTACTATAGTGTTCTAGTCTGTTTATATATACAAATACAGATTTTTAGCGTTTCTGGATATTCAGTCTAGCTCTCTAATTTTGTTTGATTCATTTTCAAAATGTATACTCTTATTACAACCAGAAACACTGCTTTACTTTGTACTCAAGAAAGTAATTTCAGTTTTCTGTTCTATTACTGTGTATCTACTTAGTAAATTTTTAAAAAATGTTTATGCTGCACTTAAAATCTCCTTCTAGACACTTGGGATAGGATTTAAGCAGAAGCTAATAAAATTATTGGAAATTACTTGGGCATGAATTCATGCGCACTCCAGTTAGTCCTCTTAAGATCCTCTCAGGTCTTTGCTGAAATTTCAGGCATATTACTGAGTCTGTAGGTTTAGACAAATTATCTCTCTTTTTCAGAAATCTCCAATTACTGTGAATGAGCACCAGCATTGTAACATTGCATAACCTCTGTGCTTTATTACTGGCCTTTCTTAAAAGCTGAATACCTAAGAAAATAGAACATTTCAGCAAAATGATCAAATATCTTCCTCAACTCTAAAATGTACTTTTGAAAAAGTACTTTTGTGAAACGATTTTGATCCAATACTTCATTTCAGTATAGTTATAACTTCCTGGTATTTAGTAGCCTAACAATGACAGAGTGGAAGGAGGTCAGCAACTGAACCTAGATCAGCACCATGACAATGGAAATTAGTGCTCTCTTCATCTAGAAGACAGATTCACAGATCTGTGGCATTTAGTTCTTTCATTATTGCAGTTTAAGTGTGATTACATGTTTTACATATCTGTGAAGTCATCTTATTTCTAGTTTTAAAAGTTCTTTTATACTAACCTGTAAATTGAGAAATCTCTCCTCTATCCTATGTTCTCTTTCTCTTTTCCAAACCTAACTACTTGCAGGTATAATTGGAAGACCTCTCCACCTTTCTGTTCCTCTGGAAGAAATTTAGAGTAGGAATAAATCTGTCAAAACTCCCATCGGATGAAATAATAAATTTGCTCATTTACTTTTTGGTACCTGTGCTCAGAAAATATAGAGCAGAGAGTATATTGCATAATATCTTCTCCTCTGGAGACAGGCTGTTGTAATTATATTAGCAATACTATTCCATTATAGTCGACCTCATGCATACAAATAAAAAATAATTTAAGTAAATTTTGCATTTTTTTTAAAGAGGCATTAGACTACAGCCCTCTAAATGAGTTTTTCTCAAACATAAATGTAAAGCTCTCATGTCTGTACTGAGCCTTAGTCTTCCAAGACTGCAGTATCCTTTGATCAGTTGACACTTGGAAAGTACTGCGAGTGGTGCTGTTTTGAAAAGGTTTTGTTGTCGTTATTGGATTACACTTGCAGAGCTTCCACAAAAAGGTACTTTGGAAGGATTTTTTGAAGAAACCAAGTATGCAAAGTTTGTGTGATCCTTGAGTTTTCCTTCCTGCTTCCTGTGCACGGTAAGCAGGGAGTAGGATGGCTCCCAGTATAGTAAGGAGTAGCAAACAGGGCTTGTGAGAAAGATCACAGATGTCTTTTCCTCAAGAGGAGAGAGGGTGCCAGGCATCAGCTGGCATGTATGTTGGGACCATCTGGGATGTGAACAGGGCCCCAGTTTGATCCCCACATCCCTGACACAAGGACGAACGGGGGGGTCAGTCACTATGAGTTTAAGGAAGCCTGTGACACAGAAGGAGCCAGGGGGACAAAGTGCTTCTTCCTCCCTTGCTCAAAGGAGGTCCAACATGGAGCATAGACACCTCCCTGTGCCCCACAAAAATTCATCAAGTTTGAAGGCAAACTCACTAAACATGCAGATTTTCAAACACCTGGAGAAACAGCCTGAAGAAGGAAAGAATTTTCAACTTTCACAGTAGCACAGACAACGCTGTCTTGATGTATGTGTAAGCCATCTGTATAGTGCTGGTGTGTCAGGGAAATCCTTTCCTTTCTACAGACTAACAAAAATGGGAACACCCCTGTTTGACTGGCATGTTTGTCACGGGTGGAGATCAAACAACAGCTGCCTAAAGGGCTGGCAAATTTGACCAGGCGAGAGCAGAGATATTGGAGATCCACTCTGGTTGCCCATGAGTGCAGAAGTGGTTACACGGCTGCTGCTGAACTGCTGTTGGTTCTGCTCAGGTGCCTTTTCCAAAATTAATGCAAAGTGAGCAGATCAGGTCATGTTTGTTCTGCATCCCAGGAGGCCCACGGTCCAGGTGCAGGGCTCTGGGGCTGGATGCAGCAGCACAGCTCTTCCCCTGGCCCAAGGCTCTAGAGGGAGAGCTGACAAGGCTGGGCATGCACAGGGGGCTCGCCAGCTGGTGCAGCTCTGTTTGTTAATATGGCAAAAGGTGAACTGAAGCATGTAGTTCACTGCTTTCCACATCTCTGCAAATACTGTTGGGCCACTGCACAGTAACAACACAGAGGAAAATTTGATAGTAACAACTAGCTATTCTCTTTTTCCAGTGTAAAAATGAGGATTCTCTTTAAAAGTGTCAGTTTCACTGAACTACAGAGCTTGCCCGAAGTGCAAGCAGTGAGGAGAAGCCAGTAATGAACTGGGGCATGGTTTTACTCAGCCTGCTGATTTCAGAAGCCAGGGCTCAAAATCAATGAAATCAATAGGAGCCCTTCCTTTGACTGCAATATTCTTCACTGTGGAACTCCAGTGATATTTGAAGTATGTCTGTATTGTTGAGACATATTTCTTTTCATTTGCTGTGCACATTTGCTGGACATGTGATCTCCTTGTTAGACTAAATAGGCTTATAATGCTCCTCTAAAGGAAGGAAAGAATGGAAAAAGAGAGAAAGAAAGATCAAAGGCCAGGAAATTTGGAACTGCACTCTTAAATGGGATGAGCAACAAAGTACACAGTGATATGCAAAGAGTTAGGGTAACAAAGGCATTGAACTTTTACCATTATAATGGAAATATTTCATTTTCAAGTAGAAACAATACTTAATTTGCTGTAATTCCAAATAGCTTAGTAATGCCCAAAACAAATCACAGCTACACCAAACAGGGAATGTTCAATGGCAACACTGAAGAAAACAAACAGTAGTTCACATGCATTATTGCCCTTAGAAGTCTAAGTGCATTATTACCTATAATAGTTTTCCTAGTAGCCATCAGACTATTACTTAGTAGAGCAATCAAAGAAATAAAGCAACATGTTAGATCCAGAATGGCCAGAGAGATGTCCCAGTACACAAACTGGAATGCAAAATGCACCTATTCTGGTGTGAATGGCAATCATGTCAACAGTGTAAGGCATAAAGCAGTAGACATTTTCAGTAAAAGACATCTCCTTCCCCCAGATCTTTATCTTCCCATTCGCATATATCCAGCACGATAAAACACGGACTGTGAATCCTTAATTATAGGTACATATAAGCACTGTTTTGAAGATGGTACACTGCTTAGAAAAGAGTGTACTGTATTGATTTTCCCTCCTGGTTACCTCAATGTTTAATAATAAAAAGAAACAGAGAATAATTACATCTGCCATGATATTAAAAGCACTTCACACTCTGCTCTCTTTTAGTCCATGAGTTTTTGTTCTTTTCATCAGAATGACCCCAGTTCATTATGTGGGAGCCGTGGCAGGAGGGCGTTTTTATTAAGCTTTTTATTTGAAACTATTCATTTTTATCTAAGAGCATCTTTTTGTATCATAAAATTCATAGGGATTTTTCTGTGTTCCGAGGCAGGTATAGGAGTCTGAAAAATAAGTGTCTTACTGCAATACTGCTATTTCATGTTCTCTCTATGTGCAAACTACTCAGTGAAAGAGCGAAATTAACTGAAATATCCATAAATTAAACAAAGAGAATATGGAAATTCAGCTACTCAGCTGAACATCCCAAAGGCCAACCTGAGATAACAAAGCTCCTGCATGTATCAGTGTGGTTGTAAATAAGCTGAAGAACATTTTCTGCAGAGACTGCAGTTGGATGGATCAACATTTTACAAATGTCATGGCTGGTGGAAAGTGTCCCTCCTCCTCACCTCACTGTCCTCCCTTACTGCTCTGAAATGCAGAAGCAATATGATGATGGGAGGGTGAAGAGTGCCCTGCACCTGATTCAGCAGGACTTGCTTCCTTGAGTGGTAAATAGAACATAATGCCAGTTTGTGCCCATGCACAAGAGATGTAAGCATTGCAACCAAGCAGATGCAAACTGCACCCCTCCACAGACACACAAGTATTAATGTGCCATCTGGTGAGGTCAGAGCCTGCACGGCCAAGAGAAACCTCTGTGCTGTTTTCTAGCTGTGTTAAACGTCTGTGAATTTATTCTTCTTTGAACTTGAGTTCTAAGAAAAACTTCTACTTTTGATTTTCAAATTATCATTGATATTATTCTTCACAACCTTGATTAAATTGTTGCAAGATCTAATAACTCCTGCTGTTAAAACTGTGAATTCTACTTTTAGCCTGAATGTATCAGGCTAAAACCACTGAGCCTTTGTTAAAGTTTTGTTTGCAAGCTGAAGATACCAGTAGCAGAGTTATGCTCTCCACATTGGTCCTTTTATGCAGTTGTCTCCTTTCCCTTTCATCTTTTCACCAGAATAAGCCTTCCAATCATTTCTGCATCTCCATAATGAAGCAAAAGCTTTTCGAATTGTACTTTTCCAGCACAGGCCTCACCTATATCAGAGAAACAATAGTTCCTCCTAATCTGTACTTGCCTATATTGAAAGACTAAACCATCACCCTATGATGGTTATCTACCTGTATCAGAGAGCTTTTTTACAGTCAGTGCTTCCAGTCTTTTGTCTTGTAAACATGGCTTGACTGTATGTGTAGGTCTTGATTTCTGTTTGTACTATATTTTTTGTGTATCTTTAGACATCCTAGGATGTGACCTAGTGCACTCAGATAAATAATCTATTTAGGCTATATATATATCAGGGACTTATTTCCACTTCACTTTTAATGACCATTACAATATGTTCATTTTTTGTTAGGTTTTAACAGTCAAAAAATGTTGCCTTAATCCCTGAAGATGCTCCCTGAAGATAGCTGCTAAGGAGTCACAATTTTTAGAGTTAACAATCAAGGGACAAAGCTCACAGGAAGGGAGAAGAGAACCCATGAGGAAACTGCCTGATAATCAGAGAAAGTTTATATAATTTAAATATATCATGTTAAACTGATCTTAAAAACTCATGTCACCTTATCTCCTAGGTACTGTCTCTCAGCTGGTTCTCCTCAAACCAAAATGCTCAATAGTAAAGACCCTGAGTACTTCTAATTGCAAGACTGAAATCAGTAAGTGATCAGTCAAGGCTCAGGGCTGAATGCATATTTTCACTGTACTTAAAAACATTTTAGTATATCACAAGTGATCTATGCTTTGTGATTTTGTTTATCTTCTAATTTCAAGAAACTACTCATGATGTGTAGTGATCACCTGTATGAGTATGCAGCTCCTTGGTCCACTGCATTAAAAAAGCTGAAGAAAAGATTTTGTCTTTATTTTAGTTACTAGAGTTCAGAAGTTTTACAGTGATCCATAACAGTTCTCCTGACACATCATCTATTCTTCCCTTTAATGTTAACTTGCTTCCAAAATATTCTCCTATAAAGGTTGCTTGCTGGCAAGTCCTCTTCATGCAGACTTTTAAACTTGTGGCTGAAAGTCATTCCTACACCAATATCTGATTTCAAGGATTCATGTGTTTGCTAAGTTTTCATTGGCACTGTGCAAACATCATAACATTATTCTGGATAATCCGATGAGGAACGCATTTACTATAGGCCAGCAAATTGAGAAATAAAACTTTTGTGGTGTGTTTATAATTTTTAAATGTTTTATGATCATAAACATGCTTGACTGTCAAAATTTAATGAGGTTAGCTGCTACAATAGCAGGTCAGCTGGGACAAGAGCACATAAGTGTGCAAACAAGAAGTCAAAATAGAAGATGAGGTTTCCCCATTGCACTGGTCCTATGCAGAGTCCTATTAAGTATCTTCTGCTGCTTGGTTGGCTTTAAAAGCCCTGCTTGGCACAAAACAGAGAAATAACCTTTATGTTCAACAGAGATGTATATACAGTGGGGTAGGAGCAGGCTTTTATATGGCACTATGTGATTTAGGGATTATTAAGGCAGCAGTGGCAGAGACTCTTAAATCATAGCAGAGCTTTGTGTTAAATTTCATAGCACTGAGTTCTGTGCTTCTGGGTAGTTTTCCTTAATTGTGCTTCTTAAAATGTACTTTAGAGTTACATGTCTCAGACAGTGATTTATGGTTATAGATCTTCCTTCTGCTTATAAATAAGAAACTGTGCACCCCCCCATAGCTGCCTGACCCACAAGATACCTGTAAAGGTGCACTGTCCCAGCCAGTCCCTTAGCTCATTCCCTGGAGGCCATTCCCAGAGGTTCTCTCAGTCTGTCTGGTTCAGGGGTTTTGTCTGAACTCTTGCCCTGATCTCGTTCTGATTATGCACTAAAGAAGTTCTACATGAGGAGGCCCTCAGCACTTTTTCTGGTCAGTTTATTAGCTGTTCTGCCTCAGGCCAGACCCTAACTGGAGTCAACAAAATCTGTACCAAATTGGATTTGAACCTTATCTTATGCCCAGTTTTTACATCCTCCCAAGGCTCCATTCAAAGTTCACCTTCTCCTTGTTGCTATCAATAGAACATAAACTACAAGGTAGCCTTCTTAAATTCGGCATATTAAGCCTCATAAACACCAGTCTTAGACACTTTTCTCCAGCTCAGATGAAAATCAAACCTTATTTCTCATTTGCTCTGATAAAATAGAAGAGATTTTAAGAGGATCTATCTCATAGTTCTGTTCAAAATTTCTACACAGATTTCCAGTTCAGAATTCTGTTTCAATAGTTATTTTCCTGTAGAATTTATTCCTTTAGTATGTTACTGCAATTAGTCTCTAGTGGTTTCTTTTTTTCCACTGCATGGAATGAATCTTGCCTGATGTATAATTTTTCTTAGATACTCAGAACACCAACAGAAGTTTGATAAAAATTTATGTCCTCACTAGGACATTTTGTGGAACTACTATGCGTGTTTTTAATTAAATAGTCTACAGATGCAAGTTTTATAAGCAACATTTGCCTAGTTAATGCTATATTTTTACCTGTACAGAAGTATGTGTCTGGTCATCCCTTTCTAAGCCTTTCAAATGTTTAACAAATTAAGCAAAGAGACTGCTGCTCCTGTTACTCTTGTTTGTTTGCTCATTTATTTGTTTTAGAAGACAATTTGTTGTCTCTGAGATGTTTACAAGCTGCAGTATTTTATTGCTCCTGGCCATGCATGCGCACATCCATGGTAGGCCCCACTGCATTGCTGTTGCTCCCAGTTTGTATTTGGAGAGGTAAGGCACAAGGACAAAGAGACAACTCAGAGTTGCAGACAAATGCAGAGATACTGCCTGCTCTGCATGGTACAGTGGAGCAGCACAGGCTCAGGTGCAAGAGGCAGGACTGAAAGGCTGCGTTTCAGAGCCAGCGGGCTCAGCAGTGGCTCTGCATTTCTGCAGGACATTGAGTCACCAAATACAGGCGTGCTGAGTGTGACTTCTCTAAGGTTACACAGAAGCAAAGCCTTGTCTCCTGTGATAGCAATAACCACGAGGCCATCCTTTCTCCTGTTATTCATCTGCTGGGTGTGCAGATCTTGCTGCAGGGACAGAGCTCTGAAAGCTTTGCAAGCTCATAGCTGGCAGGGAAATAGAGATATCAAACCTGCACAACACATCAGAAACAAGTGGAAGAAAGGATACCACTTACACAACACTGCTGTAACCATTAGACTGTACTGTTTCAAAAATACATTATTCTTTAGTTTGTGTCTATTTATGGTTTTAGCTGCAGAATATGCAAATTCTTGACTTTAATTTTCAAAGATCCATGTTCTTCAGTTCTAGTAAATGTCTTTGAAATATTTCCCTTAAATGAAAACTTACATATAAATATTCAATGAGTTCTGCTGACCAGAATAGATGTGCTCATTTATCCTTCAGGCAGACATTTTGGAGAGTCAGGAACAGTTATGCTTACTTGGGGTTTGGTCCAGGAAGTACCTTTCTCTTCTAGTGTCGAGCTTTCCTGTTGTTCTGAGCTCAATATTCACTCCACATATGATGTTGATACAAAGTATTTTATATTAATTCTGTTACATACACTCATTCTTTTTTCATCCCATTCACTACCCTGAAGGGATGGTCCCTGTTCATTGCAGGGGGCTTGGACTAGACGACCTTTAGAGGTCCTTTCCAACGCAAACCAATCTATGATTCTATGATTTCTCCCTCCTTCCAGTTCCCTCTCATGCTTCTTAGCTTGGTTTCATGTCCTCCACAGTCTATGGGTCTTTTCTCTTTGCACACAGGCTGTGTTTTCTAGGATTGTTTTAGCATCTCTTTTCTGAGTGGACTGGCCAAATCTGTAAGGAAGTTAGTGCCAATAATATTATTTGATAAAGGATTCAGCACAGCTGTAGTTAACAAGAACTGGAGATTTGGGAAGCCAGTTTAACTTGTTTTTATTGAACAAGACTTGGGAATATGAAAAAGAGCAGTTAATAGCATGTTTAATGCCAGAAAAAGATGGACTAAAAAGGGACAAAGTCAGATTTATCTCTAACCAAATATGAAGAACAGCACTGCATGGTAGATCTTTACAGAATAAAAGATAAAATTAAATAAACCAGGTTACAGTAATTTCTGTATTCAACTCCTATAGCTGCAATCATTGTTTAGTTCCAATATTTTTTCCAGAGTACCTCCATAAAACTAGATAAAATTTGTTTTAATCAGAATAAGTTCAATTACTAAGGTGATTTCTGATTCTACTGTCTCACTTCATACAGCACAGCCCTTTCAAGCATACTAACAGAGTCTGGCAAAATTGCCTTCCAACATGATCAGCTTTTGCACGTAGCTTGCCTGAGTATGAACTATAACAGAGCAAATACCTTCCCTATTATTGGAAAGACCTCACATATTTGTGATCAATTCAGCTTTTACAAGACTTACTACATTCAGTATTTGCACAGGTAGCCTGAAATTGCTGAACTGTAATGAGCAATGAATATCAATTATGTGATTACTAATGAAAATGTAATCTAGCCTAAGCACAATTAATTTCTATTGAAATCTGACCCCTCAAAATGTAAATTGACTTGGTTCTGTTTTAATGGAAAGATTTTTTTTAATATTAATATTTTAACAAGCCATGTCAATTTGATATAACAGGGTGTCCAATTGCAAAAGCTTCCTCTTTCATTTGCAGATGCATACATCTTGGAAAGCTAATATACCATATGTAATGAGAAATTCCTGCACAGTGATTTAAAGCATAGAGAACTATTTGTACCCAAAGGCCTCATCTTAAAAGATGTGTACACACTGATCCTAATACCCCAGGTACACTCTGTAAGGCAAAAGGCTTGATCCTTCAAGCTTCTAAAGACTGATGTCATCTGATGTCCTTATCAAGACCCCTTTAAGGGAAGGGAGCTCTTCATCCAGGGTATTGCAAAGACCACTGCCAAGAGAGAAGATCAGGAACAGAGAACATCAGATTCAGTGCCTGTGGAACTGAGATATTAGTGCTATAAATCCCCCCTCAAGACATGGATTGGAGCTGCCCTTCCCGTCGCTTAGCCTGATCTGTCTGCATGGTCCTCGAGAGCTCAAAATACGTGAAATAGGTGGCAAGGAATAGGTTTGTTCATTTGTCTCAACTGCCAGTGCATGATTTGTATTTCATCAAGGCTGTTGTACCAAAATACCTGAGAAGACTTGGGGCTATTTCAGAGATTAGAACTGAATTTTAAAATGTGTTTGCCACACTGAGCTTAGGGGGAAATTTGCCCTGGAAAGTTTAATTTCCTATCAAGCCATTATGAGAGAATCAAAGGAAATGAGACATTTCAGGAGTTACCAA
This sequence comes from Climacteris rufus, assembly GCA_013398175.1. NCBI lineage: Eukaryota > Metazoa > Chordata > Aves > Passeriformes > Climacteridae > Climacteris > Climacteris rufus. The sequence goes on along the minus strand of VZRZ01008460.1, from coordinate 2,068,785 downwards.
TCACTGCCCATCTTTTATAGGTGGTAATTCACCAGTTACAGTATTTCAGATGAATATGAAAGACCTGATTCAAATCTCTTGAAAGGGGCTTGGCCCTCCCACTCTGGCTGAATGTCCTGATCTCTCAGTTCTGAGAGTTCTTCTGGGTCAGTGAGCAGTGTACAGAGCTCCTTCTCCAGAGCAGAGGTTGGGCATGCTGCTCCAGCCCAGTCACAGTTTAGGACAGACCAGGACAGCAGTGCCCTCCAAGCTCCCATATCCCAGTGCCTTGTGCTAACCACTGGACCACTGAAGGACTAGCCAGTTGTAAATTTAGCATTTTCATCTTCTGACTTCAGGTGATTTGTTGCATACTAATTAAATTTGAGGATTTTGATCAGCAGCAGTAGCCAGCAGTTCAGGAATGGATAGGAATTTAGTGATACCCGTTTCAGCATGTTTATTCATTTTTGTGCTTGACTTTAACTGATCACTTCACTTTGAAAGGAGCTCTGAAAATAAATGCAACTAATAAATACCAGTATTAAACTCTACACTTTTTTGTTATGAAATCCATTGTTTTAAATTAAAATTTCAATACTAACACATACTACAAAGGAGGATCATTGTAAATTTCAACCCAACATTCACATACTTCAGGGTACAGCCATAAAATTTCCAGAGGTTATTAGATGTTTTTACTTGAAGGTTTCTTTACTATTGATTTAAAAGTTGTTATCCAGAAGGCTTGCTGACATCAAGCATTTGTTGGGAGTTTTTTTACAGTGAGGAAAGCCAGTCAGGACTGAGTCTTCACCCACTAATAATATGCATAATATTATGTGCAGCTTTTTAATAATACAGCAAAAGAATATGCAAACATGCCACTTTCAATAATTCTTGTGAGATAAGAGGAGATAAACTATACATACTCATTTGCATCAAAAGCCTATTGACAGCCAGCTTTTAAGAATAATTCTGGTGCTTTCTTTTTCCTAAAGTACAAGTTGGAATTTTTATTTTCTAATAGAAACAGGACATTCAAGTGAAAATGGGCTATTATACACTGGATATTTCCCATACAATGCAGCCTGCACTGGTGTCTAGCTAGACATCTATCATGCATCCTCTTCAAAAGCCTAGAAAAAATATTTTCACCTCTCGTTATTATCTATGTAGTCCTTCTCCTACATCTATCAGCCACTTTGGAAGTAGCAGTCAATGTTATATACTGGAAGTTATAACCTATATATTTAAAATAAGCAATTTGACTGAGTTTTCCTCATGACTGATCCCAAGAAACAACTGAAATTCCATTTGTACTGAGGTGGGCTGCCACGATATAGTGAGATGGTCCGTCAGAAATCTTTTACTCTTGAGATGATCCCCTCCAAAGTACACATTTGTAAAGCAGGGATAGTATATAAATTTTAAGAAACTGCAACAAGGACATCTGGCAAAAAATGGCTGACAAACAGCTCTCTGATACACAAGTTAAATGACATCTACTGTTGGCACTCAAGAGGCTTTTAGCAGTAAAAAGAATAGAGTATTAGTCCTTTTCTGAGCAGTTGGAGGTTGTCCAGGGACACAAGAGGTATTTTTGTTCTAAGGAAACGATTCAGCCTAACTTTGCTGGTCTAGAGCTAGTGAATGTATAACACACTTTTAGCCAATATCCTTGAATTGATCTGGTTATTCTCCAGAGTGTAAGTGTACCACTACTCTCAGGAGTAGATGTCAGCTCTGCAAGCTGGTTGTGACAGTACTTGTATGATTAGTCTGTTCTAGATGGCTTTGGGATGTCAGCACAGCAGGAACTCAGAGGGCCCATGTGACATTCCTGTGGGGGTGACTGTGAGTCCAGGGTCTCCACTCAGTTGAAGATCAAAGGACAGACAGTGCTTGTTTATCTTGTCAGCTCTGATCCAGCCAATGTGCATGCACTCTCTCAGACAGACAAATCTCTCTAGGCAATAAGAAGGGGTGATTTAATCTTGCACATTTTTTTTAAATTACAGAGTGTTCTTCATTAACTCTGATCTGTTATTTTTGAAAGCAAAAATTTTGCTAATGTTATAAAACTGCTAGAAACTGCCTGTACATATTCGTGATCGAGGACTAACAGAGGCCAGGCCACCTATCATCACTGAGGTTTTGTTCCATGTTAGTTTCTTTAGATGTCATAATTGTACAATTTGCTTATAATCAGTCACAGAATCCCCAATGTCATTGGTATTTATCATCCAACCACACAGCTGGGCATTCACTGTGTCTTACAAATGACTCTGGCTGTGCTCTTTGTCTGGGGAAGGATCCTGAAGGTGACATTTGCTAGATATTTCCCCATAAAAGTAAGAGAGAAAGGGGAGGGGCAAAAAAGCAGTAGATTTCAACGTCTTTGTAGGTACTGTCATTTTCATTCTGAAAAAGATCAGTTACTGTAAAATTTAAGGGGAAGCCAAGAAGTTTAGCAGATTCTGCCTAGGTTTACTGCTGAGGCTGCATGAAATATTTAAAAGTATTGTAAGAGGCCTAGAGTAAAGTACCTCTAATGCAGCGGTTCAAATCTCAGTTTATGAAGAATTAACATCTGACAAAACTATGAAAAAACAGGGGGGTGATTAATAGCAAATAGAAACACAAGATTTTTTCTTGACCTAGTTCTGACTGAAACCTTTAATTCCCATCCCATTAAAGCTAAACAGTAGAACAACAGGAGCATAGAGAACAGTGACTTATCTGGACTCGCTTCTGTAGTTAATATAACATGAGGAAGATGTTCAAATTAGTGCCTTAGCTTTCTATACTCAGCTTGAGACAAAAGTGAGCATATAAGATACTATTTGCTGAAGATCCTGACTGGCTGAGTGTCATAGTGAATTATTTGATGAACTAACTTCCTTTCTCATAACAAGGATCTTGACTTTGAAGCCTTTAAAACTCAAGTATGCTCTGAATAATGAGAGAACTCTGACACATGCTGCAGCAACAGTTAAAATTAGTTATTTGGTGTGCCATCATTATAAGTTACCACGTCCTTAGAAAAATACAGAGGGAGTGTTGGCCTTGGCAGTGCCTAACCAAGTGTCTCAGATCAACCTTAACACAAATGGCAATGGATCAAGCTGGTCCTGAACTGAAGCAACTGAAACGTGTGTCACAAGTTGAGCACTATGTCAGCAAAACACCAGGATTAGGCTGCTGTGGGAAAAATACTTCCTTAAACTCATTCAAAGAAATTCTCCAGAGCTTATGTCATTGCCTGTTTTTAATACTTAATATTTGTTCCAGGGTTACCTAATCCTAAATGTTTCATTATCACATTTGCATTTCATCCTGTAGAAAGCAGGAATCATTCCCAGAGTCTGTCAAACAAAAAAAGCTTCTGGGAAAACTCCATGATGGATCAAAATGTTGGTTTTCTTTTCACTCTTCTACCTCCCCACACTGGCAGTGCATGCAAGATCCTTCAACTGATTTCATAGAGGGGTAGTTTCAAACAAATATATTCTATATATATATAAACATCCTATTATATGCACATTTTAAATGAATATTCCCTGCAGGTCTTACCTAAGAATTGAAAATGCACCAATCTGGGCTATATTTAAGCAATAATGACTGATGGAAAGGCTGTTTCTTTTCAGCCAAGACTTAGCTTATCTGGTAATTAACTGCTGGGAAAGGCCTCCCTGTCAGTCATTGCTGCTTAAATAAGTATTAGGTTGGGGGGAGGGGAGAAGGCTTGTCATTAATCACCAGGAAAGTTCAGACAGCTGCTGTTTTGCTGTAATAGAACATGCAAGTATTAAGAAAAATCACCACCAGTTACCTTCCAAGGTATTGTAATTATATGTGGGCCTGCAAGTTGTCTTAGCTATGGCTCATTTATATATAGCATTTAGACATCAACACAATAACTGGTGAGAAAATAGGACTATACCAAATTTTTAATTTTCAGTACACTCACTGTTGCACTTGATTGCTTTCAGTGTGCTTTCAAGTGAAAAAAACAACAGCATTTGCTAGGGACAGCCACACATCAGCTTTCAGAGACTGGAAAAAACTGAAGTCATCAGTCTCAGGTACAGACAATAAGGAGACTGTTCTAAGCAAGGATGATCATTTGGTATTTCTGTGTGGTATAGTGCTTCATTGCAATATATAAGAAGCATACTACATAAGAAATGTAGTAGTAGTAGCTGTTAATTACTAAAAAATAGATATGCAATTCATATCTTTATAAGTGTATCTTTCTAAAATGTATTTAAATATAAAACCAAATTTAAATTATATAGATAAATGTCACATATATGTATCAAAATAAAGCAAGTAAATACAACAGACCACATAAACAAAACATGGCAAAATATCTTTTTACATAGGCAACAAAAGCTCAATTAATGGTTGTCTGGTGGTACTTCAGCTCCAGCTTGCTCATAAGCAGTTGCATGAGTGACTCTCATGTCTACAACACACGCTCTCCTACTGTGCTGTTAAGGTGAAATTCAACTTCTCCAGCCCTGAGCTGCTCTGTAGAGATGCTCCTGAGAGCACTGTGCTGAGATACACATTGTCCTGCCCCTCCGTTATTTTGGCCCTACTGTGAAACCAATATGAGCCACTGGCAACTGATTCCAAGTTAAGCATCCTTAAAAACTCTTCTACACTCAGTCAGGTGTCCCTTCACCTGAGATTAAAAGGGACATCAGCTCCAACTCTCACTCTGTGTACATTTGCCTGTCTCAGGAAGGGATAAAACTGACCCCTATCTTTCCACAAGGCAGCACATACAGAAGGTCTCTGCTCTGCTGGGGGCTCTTGGGCTCTGCCTGGCACAGATTATAGCCTGGCATGCAAGTTCCAATGCTTTCACATGAGGAACCAACAGCCATGCAAAGGCTTTTTTCCATCTTAGCAGGAGGGTGGTTCATGTCCCTTCCCCTTTCTAGCAGCAATATTCAGTACCAAGAACCTTCAGAGCAATATATTCCAGGATGAACAATCAGCTAGAATAGTTTCCCACGGATGTTATAAATATTACTAGCTTTAAATGCTGGAGCTCAGAGGGACTGAAATCCAAACCTCATCGAAATGGGTGGGAGTTTTGCCATTCATTACACTGGGATCAAGATTTCACACACTGCATCTTAAAATGTAAAATACCACCATATGTAATGCATGCAACACCCCACCTATTTGCTCTACCTTTGGCAGGTATTTTATATAAAAATGATAAGGTCATTTCTACACTACTTTCTTTCTTTGAAATTTCAAAGTAGTTATATGTATTGATGACACCCAGATGAGAGTGGCTGCTTCTAGATATACTGCCAAATATATCTAGTTTAAATCCTAAGATTTCAGAACAAGAGATCTAATAAGGCTTATCAGAGACTATAATAGCATAGCAGGCTGCCCTAGGGCAAATAAGAACTAATGAAGCCACAGGATTGATATTTTAGCCCAGACACAAAGCAGACTTAATAATTAGATACAGACATATTCCTGCAGCAGGGTTGATGAGCTCGCCTGTTTTACATCATTTGTACATAGAATGTCACAGAGCTCCCTCCTGAGCAAAGCAGCCCAGGTGTGTGGGCAAGACTGTGCCTGGTTGGAAGGAATGCCCAGCAGGGAGAACACCTCAAAGACAGACAGTCCATGTCATGGGAAGGAGAATATGGGATCAGCAACTCAGAACTTTGTTTTCCAATGCTAAAGACTGAACCTAAGTCAAGTAGAACAAAATAGTACATTTGTTTATTGTACATATGAATTAGAAGGCATGAATTTTTTTCTGGTAACTACAAATTGTAACTTAGGCTTAACAGGAAAGGAGAGAAAGGGACATTTCAGTTGAGAAAGTTCATATATTACTTAGTGTTTGATGTGATTTTTAAAACAACTTTAGATGTTTTCAGACATATGACATATCACTATATATTAATGTCACAATTTATTATAGAAATGCTTCACCCTGGTTTTAGGCTCCTTGGGTGGAAGGTGCAGAGCCACATCAGGCACTGCTGGGAGCTCTGGATGGGATTTGCTTGACTGGTAGTGCTGCTACCTCTGCTCCAGCTGCTCTATTACTTCTATTACGTCTATTACCTCTGCTTCTGCACCTGATGGACCCTAACATGAAAGTGCTGCTTTCTTTGTGAGTTCAAGAAGGGAGTAAATTAGAGAGGCAGCCATCAGCCCAACTCTCCTCCACTATGCAGCACCTCTAACAGCACAAGGCTGGGTGTATATATTTGGGCTGTTATTATTTCTGAAGCAGCTTCAAATTGCCTGAGAATGTCACAATAAGCAAATGAAAGACAAATGAACTCAATTAAAGATAAAGGGGAAAGGAGGAGCTGGATTTTCGAAACTGCTTACATGATTTAGAGCCATAACTCCTGTCGTAACTCCCAATTCACTGGGAATTGACTGTCTAAATCGTTCAAGCTCTTTTGAAACTACCACCCAATAATTTTTCCCCGGGCAGATATCACTAGCTCTTGCTTTTCCCCAGTGAGATAACTGTATCATAAATAACATTCAGCAAAATAACTCCATAATACACAGTTTTTATACACTTTTTATACACTTTCACAAGGGTAAAATATTGTCTGTATCAAAAGTTAAAATGGTTTAGTTCTGCCATGGATTAATACATATTTAAACTGTAAAATATTGATTCCTTGCCAAATCTCATCTGGGGTAGTGCTTTCCAAGCCTGTCTTCCATTTCACTTTGGTTTAAAGGATCAAAGAAATTCCACTGCCCAAAAAGCCAAATAAATCAGTGTGATTGAAATCTAAGTTTAAAAATGAAATGCATCTAAAAGCTAAAAATTGTGTTATGTTAGAGGTGGGTAAAAGCTGTAAAAATGCATTCACTTCACTGAAATGAAACCCAAGCCACACCTTTGTGGTCTACAAAGTTCATTTTTCAGTGTACATGAACAAGAGGCTTGTTTAGTTCGTACTGGAGTTTGTTGGAGCACAATTTAGTCCTTAAATGTTACCAATAGAAGCAACAAAGCTGGTATCCCCTCAGTAACAACTGCATTCTGTGATCTGTCAGTGGGCCAGCAATCCACCTAAGATGTTCCCACTTTACATTGCTATTGTGACCATTATAAAATCAAAATTTCATGTGGTACTAGGTCACATGCCTTGAAGAATTCTGTACCCTACATTAAGAGAGCTGCCATTGTCAACCAGATACATATTCCTGAGTAACAAGAGTAACAAGTAACAAAAGTAACAAGATAAGGCTTCTAGGAATGCTGACTGGCATTCATTATGTTTTTAGGTTCAGGTGCTTTCATTCAGTTCATAGTCCTGAATGAACTGTTTATTATTTCAGTCAGTAATATCAGACTAACCAACCTGTTATTCTCTACATCATCTTTCTAATATATCAAGATCATGCTGGCAATCACCAGCTGTTTGATATTTTCTCAGATTGTCAAAGTGTGTTAAAATTAATATTACTCGTTGTGTAATATTTAGTTACTTTAAGACCCCTCAGTCACTTTAAGACCCCTGGGCTGGAGCTATCTGTGTAGGCTGGTCTGAAAACATTTTTGGTTTGAATATTTAACAGATGTTTTGTAACATTTTGATTTGTTTCATTTAATAAACTTTGCTGAATATTTCTGCTTTTTAAGCATATTCTGTGAGATTTTGCTGTCTCAATACTACAGAATGTATTTTGAGTCCTTCCTTAAGAAATCCTGTAATCCTGTACATTGTTTGCCTTTGTCATTGGAATAATTCAATTTCAGTGAAATGGGAGCATAAATATAAGAAGCATTTGATCAAGACTTCATTGCATTTCCAGAACAAATAGTATTTAGTTAGAAAAGGACATGGTTTATCTGTGAGCTGTCTCCAACCTATAGATGGATATACACAGGGCTTTGAGCTGATATCAAACACGGTAGTGAGGCCCTGGCACAGGTTCCCCAGAGAAGCTGTGGATGCCCCATCCCTGGAAGAGCTCAAGGCCAGGTTGGATGGGGCTTTGAGCAACCTGGTCTAATGGAAGGTGTCCCTGCTCATGGAATCATTGCAATTAGATGATCTTTAAAGTCCCTTTTAACTCAAACCATTCTATGATTCTATAAACCTCTCCCACAGATGGGTTATATTACCCATTTCAGTATCTGAGCTTCCTTATCTCTAAACATGTTTAAACAAGGCCAAGTTTTAATTTGTACCAACAACAAAGACCAGCACTTTGTTCTTATCTGCTCTGCAGGAAAAATAATATATGAGTGCACATAAATATATATTTGTATAACAAAAACTAAAGCAACAAAACAGAGAGGGAGTCAGATGCATTGGCCAAAACAAATTGTGGAATTCCAGGGATGATCAGAAATTTTAGAAAGAGAAATGTAAAATGAATCAAAATTCAATCTCGCATCAGGACATATTTGCAGAATAAACAGTCCAATGCCTCTAGCCATAAGGCAAAGGAGGTGTTTTGAGGATGTCAGAATGTTCTCATGTTCTCAGAGTGGATGTAGATTTCTCATGTGTCATCCTTATTGCTCCTCAGCCTTAGCACAAGGTGATATTTTAAGGGAGAAAGCAATAAGATCAAAAATAAGAGTATTCCAGCTTGAACATAACAGTTGCCAAATGATACTGTAAGATTTACATGTGCACAATAACAAACCAAATAGGTCCACTCAGTCATGAGAAAAGAATATTAGAAAGGTTGATATATTGTTGTTATTATAAAATACAGAGTGAAAATACATCTGAAAATAATTTTTTCCCATTTCAGTATAGTTTACAATATGCACATTCAATACTGGCCATTAGCTCTGTAAACTATGATATAATGACTTCCTACCTAATCCTAAGCAGTGCCATTATGAGCAATTTTAGCATATTTTATTGGGTCAGTGAAAATTTTATTCTCTCAAAGACTGTAAGAGCATGAAGTGTTTTATGAAAAATGCAGCACAGTACCATGTGCAGCCTGGAGCATTAATCCACCACCAGTGAGATTCCCCGGCTTTAATAAAGGCCCTGAGTTCAGAAGTCAAGTGTTTCTCCTCTGTGTGGGTGGCTCTCTCGTACACAGGAGTCAGGGAATGCCTCTCTGGTAACACTGGCAGACCTGTTGCCAAAGTTCATGGTCTCTAGGAGCTTCAAGACAGAGAAGTTCTTCTGCAGTGGAGTATTTTTCAAGCAGGTTAACTTGGTAGCTACTGCTGAGTAAACTGCTTTTTGCTGGCAAGTATTTTCCTGGTACCTCCATCACAGGAAGGAAGAAAGCAAATTCTAAGCAGAGCTTAAGTCCTTTCCATTTGAATACTCCAAATGTAGGAGGTTTCATCTTTCCAGGTGTGACTCCTACCTAGCAAGGAGAAGGAAGGTGAGGGTATTAGTGGCAGATTGAGGGGCTGTAGTGCGGCTGTGCTGCTCTGAAATCCCTGCAAGGCTACTCTGAGCACGGGATCTCGTGGTGTGTGAAGTGTGGGGGTTCTGCAACTTGCTGGCTCTTCTCTGCTCCATGTCACAGCCTTGGAGTGGAAAGAGGCTGGGACAAGACTGGTGTGTGGGCCTGCGAGGCAGCAAGCAGACATGTCAGCTGATGTGTCCCTGGGTGTTACAAATGACAGGCTTGATTGTGGCAATCCATGTGGTTTTGGGGCTTTTAAAATACCCTAAATGCTTTTCAAAGGATGCAGATATTTGTGTGAGGTAAAGAAAAGGCTTGTGGGGTATTTTTCACTTAGTTACCTTTCTTGGATCCCTTATAGACCACAACCCTCTGGGGCTCACAGACCATAGGCTGAAAAGCACTGTTGTAAATACCCACAATAATCAAGCGGTGGCACTAATATTGTTTATAGGCTGTTGTTCACTTCATGTTTGTTTTGGCTCTCTGGACTGCAAGCTTTTCAGGGCAGGAACTGCCATTTTCCATCTATAATGCTCACTGCAGCAAGGACTTGATTTCAGGTGACAATACTGGAACCCAACAATGAATAACAATAATGAATGAACACAGGGATTGTCCCCTAGTGTCAGGAACGATTCCTCCATGGAAACCAGCAAGCCAGAGACCTGATTACTATGAGGCAGAGGAGGTGAAAGAAGTTTTCCTTCCCAGTACTGATTCTATAATTTACGTATTTTTGCAACTATTTTATTGGTAGAGTAGGACAAAGATGTTGGGTGTAATGGACATTTCTTCCTATAGCTATTGTACTTGCAAAAAAATGCAGTGTAAAATGTTGCAGCATGCCTGCTCTCTTACAAGTGTCTGTCCAAACACTGACACAAATATTGTACCCATGCTGTTCATTCCAGAAAACTGACATTTCTAAAGATGAGGCCAAATGTGTTTACAGATAGATTTCTGAGTTTATTCAAGCTGAAAGGTACTTCTCATCTTTTGAAATGTCAGACTGCTGCTCCAAGAAAAATGAATACAAGAGATAGGGCCACTGTTGCACAGCTCCATTTTTAAATGAGCAATATCTGATTGAAGATCCCAGGATTCATACAGTTCAGTGTTTTGCTATGATATATTGGCTGCACTGGCAAAGTGTAGTTGAGTGCACTGATTATTTGCTTCCACTGAGTGCCCACGGCAATCCCCAAATTCTAGTATCCTTTACAACCCTTAAATCTGTTTAAACATCTGTAATATCACCTGAGGGGTTGTACTTTTTAAATGAGTGACTTAATAAGCTGCAGGGCAAGGGTTCACTGAAGAGCTGCTCTGCAGAGAGGTAAAGAGAGGTGTAAGGGGAGGACAATGCAGTGTAGAATCTCAGTGTGAAGCTGCAGTGAGCGGGTTCCCTGCATGTTACGGGAGCAGACTGGGAACAGCAGTACTGAGAATGTCAGAAAAGTCATGATCTATGTCTCCTGCTTCAACTCCCACTACCTATACTTCTCATAAAACTTCTCTTGACCTCCTTGATACTTTAGAGCCCTCTGTTAAAAGCTACATGTAATACCTCAGCCCTCATACCATTCTGTTCCTGTACCTTCCATATTTATGCTGGCTGGAAATATTTTTATCTAAAGCACCTTTTATGAGTCTGGAATGGGCCATTTTACTTTTATCATAGATGAACTCAAGAGCTAATTTCGAGTATTTACCTCAAAATTGCTTGGATATGGAGAATGCACCACACCAGAAAATCAAACAGGAGAGCAGTACATTAAAAATGGTTAATAAATCATTTGACTATTACAAAACCCCATTTTTGTTCCTCTGGTAGTATTGGAATTGTGTTGAGAGCCTGCTGCAATATAGTAATGTGCATTTACTATTGGTGTTGAAGCCTCAGTTGAACCCCTGTGCCAGAGCACAAATTACCCAGGCTACAGTTAGCAGTGGAACCACTTTGACCCAGCTCTCTGCTAGAGCAAGATGACTTGTTTAGTTTAATATTGTTCAGTACAAAATTAAAGGTTAGGTTATCTGTAGCAGCTGCAAGGTTTAAGTGTGCCAAAAGCACTGTGGTGGGATCCCATTGTGGTAGGATCAGGTCAGCCAGCTCCCATTACAAAAAGTAAAAGATGAAGCAGCTTGGAAAATTTGACTGCAATTTTTTGATGTTTATCCTTTAGGAATCCCTTTCCCATAGAGAAGGTGTCTGCACTTATTGCAAACTCTGTGCTTGACACAAGCTGGTTTATTTTCATTGCCTCTTCATTCAATTTCATCACAGTCTCTCTTCCTTTTTTCCCATATGACACCTTTTTGTGAGAACAAATATTGACAGATATTTTCTGCTTAGAGAATAGAGGTATAATGACAATTAAATTACTTTTAAGTAAAACTAGTACTGCTGCTTCAGATAAGGCAGGGGTACACATGGAATTTGTCCTAAAGAATCTATTCTATGGGGAATTTTATCAGATAAGACTTGTATAAACAGTATGTAAATAACACCTAGCTGTAAATAATAGTCCCTAAATAGCACTTAGAGCTCTGTATGAAAAAATTCCAATATCAGTCCAAATCAAGGAGAGTAAGGTCCATAAGAAATCTCAGGACATTCCCAGTAGACATAGAACAGGGAACCCAACTTGCAGTCTCTCTGCTGTCATGGTACATCTCAATGAAGACTGAATTCTTCTGGCATTTTCTACATATCTGACTTCAGATGTCTTCCTTCTGGAGACATGCATGAAACGTGCTGGAAAGTTCAGCTGTGTGTAACATGGTGGTTTCAAAGGATGTTAGAGACAGCAAACCCACTGTTCCCTCTCTGCCTTAATTTTGGAAAGCCATACAAAGAAGGAGGCTGAAGGCTGTTACAGAGGCAGGAGGTGCTGCCTCTTAGTCCAATAATTTTCTGTCCAAAGGAGGAAACAATATTCTCTGTAGTGAAGAACTAAGATGACAGTGTGGTGCTCAGTAATTCCCAAAAGGCTCCAGACCCCAGTATGAGACCCACCACAAACCCAGGCAGGAAAGTTCAGGCCTTCTAGCCTCCTTCCAGTTAATATCCCCCAGGTCTTTCAATGATTCAGATGATGCTTATTAAACTGGTTCAGATGATGCTCATTAATGGGTACTTGCGGTCTCATGTTGAATTAGTGGTAAAAATTACTAAATACAAAAAAAATTATTTAAATTAAGGACAGCGTAAGAAGAAAGGGATTAAACTGCAGACCTCTCAATGCAGTATCAATGTCTAGTGAGATTTTTCTAGTGCATTTTTTGTTAATAGAAACTTTTATAGTTTCATGTAAGTTGGAATACATTTCCTAAATGCAATGAATCTGATATCAGACAGGATTTGGAAAAACAATCCCCTACACACAACCTCTCAGAGGAACTCAGTGTCTCACATTTATGAAGTTGTGTGTGGTAGACTAAGTCTATATTTGCTGCTGCAGGAAACATTTACACTTAATGATGACAAGTGTATCCTCTTTATGCCATAAACAATTGATTTTGAAGCAAAGATAAGAGAATTATATATTATGTATTTCATCTGTAAAACTAATTAACTCCTTTGATTTAGCTGAGAAAGGTGATGTTTTCTGAAGCTCACTTTTACTGAAAATTGACCTTTCCATCTACAAACATACCATTTAATTTACAACAGAAACAAAACCTTCGGAATTGTATTTACTCAGTAACTTTAATAAAGGTCAACCCTTTCCAGAAACAATTGTAAATGTGGCATTTAGCCTTTCATATTTTGGAAAGTGTTACTTGAATCTCCACACCCAAATAGAATACTGCCTTTGAATTAAAAACAGCTAAATAAATAAGAACAAATAAATTTTACAAAATTGTCTAGATCTCAGGTGTTGTAATTAACCTTTAGCCTTTATACTTCCATATTTTCTTGAGTCTTCTGTGACTAAGGTCAACTAATGTTCAATACCTATAGTACATACTCTAAGAATTAATATAATGTGGTTTAAAAAGTCCACCAAGTTCAGCAGGAAATAGCACAGGCTTTTTTTTGACCTTTAAGGAGACTTGCCAAATTCATTGAAGAAAAGCCTATTGACCCGAGATATAGAGGCCCCAGCAAAGCACTTCTGTGTTGATTGACTTCAAGTGTGAGTAGCTTCACTGCAGCCAAGGGGTCCACTCCTCAGTTTGAAGGCAGCACTAGTTATTTATTATGTGTATTGTAGTTGAGCCCTGGGGTGTAAAGCTGGAGCGCAGCCCTGCTGTGTAATGAACCAAAAAAAAAAAAGGAAAACAAAACGAGCCCCCAACGCAACAGATTATGATAAAAAGCTGAAATTTTCAGGGTTTATTTTTCATTAAGACCTGTCTGAGATCAAAGAATCCAATTGCTTGGTGTCCAGGTATAGAAAATGTCATGCAGACAGAATTTCCTTGTTCTTTCTGACTCTCATCCTTAACTGTATAGCTGGAAGCTATTTAATCCACCAATTCTCAAATACAAACTATAATAAATGAAGGCCATTTGGATGAGAACACCTTGGAGTTTGCACAATCCAAAGAGGAAATAGCCAAGTGAGAGAGATAAGACAAGCAGGGTTTTAGATCTGATCTTTTCACTCCTACCTTCTTTCTGAAAGAGCATTCTTTCTTAAGACTAGACCCAGACAGAAAGCTTTCTGCCATCTCACATGATGCTGTAATAGGAAAATAGCTTGGAAGTCTCTGACCTTCCAAAGAAAAGCCTATCTCTTACAAGGTATTTGTGATGTGTTTCACTGTGTGGATCCCATAAGCAACTGCAGAACCCTTCCAACAGCTTCAGTGAAGAAAGGATTTGCATAAATCCAATAAAAAAGCTTACATTTGTCATCATATGATAACATTTCAAACTAGCATGTGGAAAATGCCGCGTAATAGAATTAACTAGAGAATTGGATGGCTCAGGACATTTCAGTCAGATTAGTATTAATCTTACAACGATTTATAGTGTGAGGAAACTTTCTCGACGGAATAAACATACTGGAGTCAGTTCAAAAATGTCAAAACTGTTGACTTCAACGCTATTATACCTGGAATGTATTAAAATTGTCTTCCCAAGAGCCCTCTTCTCCAGTTTTTAACCACTATTCGTCCCATTGCATTTAAAAACTTAAAATAGTTGTGAATGAATCCAAAATTACTGTTTCTTTGATCTTCTTCAGAGTTTAATGCTAGTCCTGTGTTTTGTGGACTGAGTGCTGTGGGCTAAAATTTAAGTTTGAGAGCTGCTGAAGCAAGAAATTGTTTAGCAGAGGCAGGATAAAAAAGCCTCTGAAAAAAACTTGGTGTACAACACCTAGCAGACCTAAGCCAGAAATATCTTGCTAGATGCAGAAACTGCTCTGGACTCTTGAAGTTTCTTGTGGGTTCAGTAAAAGGTAAGTTCAAAAAGCTTCTTGACTGTAAAATATTTGGCCAAAGGTGAAACAGCTTCCAGCATTATTCATTCAAGACAATCATCATAGTCTTCAACCTTGACATCAGCATCTGACCTAAACTTCTGCATCCCTGAACCTCTTGAAACATCTCAGTTAAGAACAAGTTTCAGCCAAGTGCAAGTCCAATGCATTACCTTGTATGAGCGATACTGAGATAACTCCTCACCCCAAGCAATCCTGAGTAATGAACCACATGAGCAGAAAGGAATCCACTTCAAAGAACTCAACAAGTAAACCAGCTAAATTTAACATAATTTAAAATTTTATTATGTCCAGATATAATGAAATTAAACACATCTAGACTGGTCTCAGGGGAATTTGTAGCAGCTTTTCACAGGAAGACCACTTGAATTTTGTTCCTGATCATAAGCACCTTCACCAAGCTGTCAGGCAGCTGCTCAGATCTTGGTGACAGTGTAGGTGGACAGTCCAGAGCCAGGACACATGAAAAAGAACAACACCTGTTTCCTGGTGCATGAAGCCTTATCTCACTGAAAGAGCAAGGGGAACATGTTCATCGTTCCCTTTGCTCCTGGAGGGTAGAAGCAGCTTGTTGGTGTTCTTGTAGCAAAGTGAAGGTTCAAAGCTTTTTGTGCTGTGAATTTTATATTCTTATTTAAGATTACATTACTGAAATTCAGTTGGTTCCTGAAATGGTCGTCAGACTTCACCAACTGCAGAAGACAGTCTCACCAGATTACTATTCTTTGTTATGTATGCTATGTCTGGTGAGACCTACAGGAACAACTAGAAATAAGGTCCTGTTTTGTTGGCTTCTTGAAAACATAGAGCTAGCTATGTGTGTGGACAAGACAAATTGGAACAAAGTAAAGACAATGCACAAAGTGAAGAATGTCAGTGCAAAACCAGACAGGTTATAAGTTTTGTTTTGTTCAACTTTGGGCTGGGGACATGGGACTTTAAATCATTAAGGTTGTAAAATACTTCCAAGGTCACTGAGTCCAGACTTTGAAAGAACCATGTAAAAGTCAGTATTAAATAATCTATGAACGACCAAAGGTCCTTTACTTCAGCTGCTCTATACCTGCTGTATTTAGTTTAATTTTCCAGAGAACTCTCTCTCACAGATTTTGAGAAAAGATACATGCAAAGAAAGAGTATTTGTTGCATCTTATCCCATCCTAACTCTGTATAGTTTTGCACATAGAGGATTTACAAGTCTTGCTTTGAATTCAAATTTTGCAAGTGTTACTATACTAAGATAATACCAATTCTCTCCAGTACTACTGGAAAGTGTCATCACTTCAGCCATTAAAAGTGTTTGATTCTGTATGAATTAACAGCTACAATAATGAAAAGGACTAGTTTGAAGTATTTGACAGATTTTTTTACTATAGAGGAGACTAGTAACATTTTGGCTATATGAATTATCTCAGTACCAAAAGAACCTGAATTCTTCATGAAATGGTCCTGATAATATTTGTTAATGATACAAGTTCAGTGAGTCTTTCTCACGCTCACAGTAATGTGTGCTTTACTTTCATAAACTGACTATTCTCCCAAATCTTCCAGGGTCCTTTGCAGTGTTGCCACTAAAACTGCAATCTCACTCAACACAATAATAAATCTCAAAGCTAGAAAACTCCTTGCAATGTATTTTAAGTGACACTTCTGTCTTGTCAGGTGTCATTTAGACAGTAATAAAATGGCAGTGGTTGGCACGAAACTGGAAGGATCAGACTGTATGTATTGGGTCAGACAACATATACATATATAATATATACTATCATGATAGCAATAAGGCGTGGAAAACAGTCTGTTCCAGTCAAGTACTGAAAGTCCCTTAGTATATCCTTTCCCTTTTCCAAATTCCCTTCTAGGCTCAAAAGGGTAAATGTTGGTATTTGAAAGCCTCATTGCTTTGGAGTTTAAATACAGTGTAGTTTAAACATCGGAAGAAAATGAAAAAAACCCTGTGCATGTGGAATATGGGTTAATAAAAATAACTGTTAAGTCAATACATTTGGTTATCTAAAAGAAATACTAATAAATGCATTGTTACTGTCGTACTTTGACTCTGAAAACAGCTTTCATTCTTAACAAATAAAATTTGGTGGCATTTACTATGCTCAGATAACATTGAACCAAGCAGTAAAAGCAATCTGAGAGAGAATATTAAAACAGTTCTTGTACTAATGAAGGAATCTCCTTAACACAAAATTCCAAGAGACAAATACATCCACTGTCAAGCACCAGCTGTGCAAGAGTTTCATGTTTATCTCATAGAGACCATGGGTACTAAAAATGTGCCCTTCACCTTTCAGACTGGGCATAAATATTTCAGTAGAGAATTTTGAACATTCCATATTTTGAAAGAAGAATAAGAAAAATCCTTTATGTGTTTGTCTAAATATGCTCAAATGTTGCAACAGTATTTGCTACTTGTAATGGTATTTGTGAATGGGATTTTTTTCTTTGAAAACTTACTCATAAGGGACTGCAGCTACTGCACTTGGAAATGTAGCACTCCTGGCTGCAGTTCCAACATTCCAGAAGCCTGCCAAGGGGGTGATTGGGAAGCATTTGGCACACTGCACCATCTAGCTCTGTTCATACTCCCTCATATTCTCCTTCTTCCTTCTCTCCCTCCTTGGTTGACATAATTTTCCACTAGCAGTTTAGAAACTGAAGAGAAAAAAAAAGAACAAGTTTCCGTTTATTTCTTAAATATTCAGAAGTCCCACTGATCACAGTGGGAAGTTTGCATATGAAAGGATGACAAAGTTGGGTTGTAACCAAAATTCATACTTGAAAAATGGCAAAAGCTTATGCTCTAAGCTTTAGAGATGATTAGAATGCAGCAATCCCATGTTTCTGTTCAGCTGCTATTCTAATCCAGGCAACTGGACAGCATAAAGATATGTAAAATAGACCAGAAGTGTCCTATTAAAACCACAATCTTTCTTAACGAGTATTTCTTTGTTCTTTCTTTTTACATCCCTTCAAAAGAAATAAGCAATAAAGATACCATCCTACGTAAGAAAAGCATGCAAGAGGCAACAAAAAATGAGGCTAGTTATTGCTATCTCAGTGATGCCATGTTTTGGTGCCCTGGTATTTTGTATCCCGTTTGTGGTTTCTAAACTGCCTCAAGCTCCTTGCTAACATTTGATTAAGACATCACATAGTGACTTGAAGGTAATATGGCAGCTGCCTCCAGGCAATTTAAAACAAAAAAATAGAGGTGTGAGTGCGTCCACACATACATGGCCTGTATTGACTTACACAGAACCGTCCTCTGAGACTGGTGACAGAAAGCCAATGAGGCTGGGGCTTCGTCTGTGCCCTGAGAAACGCTGCTCTGACTGGAGAGTCTGCTGCCTTGTTTGGAGCAGTGTATTAACTCTCACATAAACTGCCTGTACACATTTCTCTATTTTAAATGCGGTTCATTCTTTCATGGTTTTGTGAGCCTCTGTTTGATGACAAAGTAGCTCTTCGCTTGTCAAAGGCTGAATGCCACTTCTGTACAGCGCTGGAGCTTTTTGTGCCTAGCTATCTGTGCATGCCAGTGTTCAACAGCAAAGTGATGAATTCATAAAATGTACTAGCTGCTCAGCATTAAAAATTCTGCACCACTAGGATATGATAATCATACTGACTTTTGATAAAATGTTTTGGGGTTTGGTATTACAAAAGATCTTTGTGTTTTGGAGTTGATGCTCTAACCCCTTCGAGTAAGAGGAGACTTCTGCAGCATCCCCCTCACCCCCCCTCTAAACAGTGTCCTTGCTGATGTGCTCAACTTTTGTCTGGAAGGGCTAGTGAAGGATTCCTTTCCCTTTTTTACAGACCCCAGTAGCAGAATAAATTTTCTTTCCCTCAAGACAGTTTTTGGAAAACAAGATATCACAAGCATTTGAGCAAATAAGCATTCTCATTGGAAGTATTCACAAAGCTGTTTTGTAAGTGTTTGCAAACTATTCGGGTAGGGATCAGAAACAATGGTGTGTGATGGAGGTGACCAGTAACACTTACAAAACCTGGAGAGCCGATACGTCACTCATTTAATATGTAAGGAAGATGAACAGTGCTATTGCCTTTAATTCCTCTGGAGGGTTTTCCACATGAATATGTATATGCAGGCCCTGCTGTTCTCTTTATAGATTAAGTTTTGGAAAACTGAAAGAGTTTCTTATTAATGCTGAAGCTAGGCGAAAGCACAGCCGTTGACTATACGTGGTTACAAAGTAAGTATTTTTTTACATGTAGACATTAACTTCCTTACACCTCTGACTACAGTGCTAAAGTTGCTCTTAGCAGTTTCTCACGTTTATGTGAGCACCTCATTTAAGAGACAAACTCCTGAAGGCAGATGAAGGAATGCCAGAGAAATGAGGAGAGCTACCCTGAGTATATAGCCAACAAAACTGTCTAATCCAGACCTGCTTACAAATAGGTTCCTGCATCTATATTTCACCACAAAGTCACCAAGCTCCTCAGAGTTAGAGCATCTGCTGCTTTCACTGATTTATATTGTTTTTGGGTACCTAAGTTAGAGACTTGATATCAGGAGGTATTATTCACAGCCTAAATGTAATGCAAAATGCAGCTACTCAGTGCAGTTTTCCTGACTGCTTTAAAACTGTGTTCAGATGTAGTCAGTTGCCGTACTGGGGAATCAGTTTGCTTTTCACCTCTCTATTTCAGTTTCTTTATATCAGTCAGTCAGTCACCCCTGCTTCTGCAAACACAAAACTGCTAAGCCCTTTTTTAAAAATGTGTATCACATAATGTGTTCTTTTAGTGTTTGAGCCTGTGCCCATTGAGGTCAATGACAAAGCTTCTATTGACTTCTGTGATACAGAATCAGGCCCTGAGGCTCAAAGAATTCGTGCATTGTTAATCCCTTGGTGCTAGCAGGCAAAAGACCTTGTAAATGCATATTCCACTACCAATAAATGGATGCCAAGCAGTCAGCATTTCTTGCACCCAAAGCATATGCACTTGATATCCATA
Source organism: Climacteris rufus (assembly GCA_013398175.1). Taxonomy (NCBI): domain Eukaryota; kingdom Metazoa; phylum Chordata; class Aves; order Passeriformes; family Climacteridae; genus Climacteris; species Climacteris rufus. The sequence goes on along the minus strand of VZRZ01008460.1, from coordinate 2,048,929 downwards.
TAGGTTTTTAGAAGTCTAAATGAAGTACAGTCCCTCTCTAGGCTCCCAGAGCTAACTTTTCTACCTTTGGATTAAAGCACCATTATGAGCAACCCAAATTTTGCTGAATTAATCAGACCAAACACAAATCTAGCATATTTTTGTATGGAAGAGAGGTAGTCTGTTTTATTATCTCCTCTGCCATCAATCCTATACAGTACATTTTACAGGGTAAAGTTTTGAAACGATTAACTGCCCTGTTCCCCCATAGTACTTCACACATTTGATCGATTTCTAGTCATTTCATCCAGCCCTGACCTTGCTGTGTTACAGTCATTTCTACAGCTCCAAATCCAGTTAATCTGTGCTCAGTGTCTGAATTTATAGCTGAACAACCAAAATATTTGACTATTAACTAACCTTTGCTTCTGTCTATATTCCTTTTGGCTTCCTAAATTGTTATGTTATGATTTCAGTACTTTTCATGAGAACTGTAGGGACATACCCTGAGGTCTGTAATCCTTCCTTCGGCAAAAAATCTACTGAAGATGGAAGTACGTGCCCAAAATTTGCAAGGTTATTTGACTTAATCTCCTTTTTTTTCCAGAAAACAGACTATTTAGAGAATACTTATTCATGTCTCTGAAACACTGAAAGGTATTAGGCAAGTGAGGTAAGGATTGGAGAGAATATAGACAATTTTCTAATAATCTTAATCCATAGGTAGGGAATATTATCATGTTTGTGTGAAACTGTTTTCCTTTTAATGTTGCTCCTGGAATAAATGAGATGATTTGAGATCAAATTACCTTTCATCTCCAGATTAATTTTTGATCTAGAGTACAAATCATAGCATCAAAAAATGGTTTGGGTTGGAAGGGACCTTAAAGATCATGAAGTTTCAACCCACCTGCTGTGGGCAGGGACACCTTCCACTAGATCAGGTTGGTCCAAGCCTCATCCAACCTGGCCTTGGACACCTTCAGGGATGGGCCAGCCACAGCTTCTCTGGGAAACCTGTGCCAGGGCCTCACCACCCTCACAGGGAAGAATTTCTTCCCAATATCTAATCTGAATCTAGCCTCTTTCAGTTTAAAGCAATTCCTCCTTGTCCTATTGTCACATGCCATTGTAAAAAGTCCCACTCCAACTGTCTTGTACTCTACCAAGCAGATCCCCAAAGAGGCCAAAGTCTGTTCTCCTGAAGTCCAGGGAAGTGAGCTTTCTGTGTGTTCTCCTTGCTGCCCTTAGGATCTTGAACTCCACCATTTCATGGTCACTTCATGTCCCTACACTCAGCTGGTGGAGTCATGGGCTCTACCAAACAGAACAAAAAGCCAGAGTTGAAATACACACTAAGCCCTACCTGAACTGTACTGCCTAGAGTGGGGAATGTGTTCATTGCACGTGGAGACTTAGCAGCACTGCTCACATTATTATGTTCCTTTTTGTGACAAAAATAGGCTTTCACTTCTCTCATTTCTGTGTCTCAGAATGAACCCTGTTTTTCAAACAGAGCCAACACAGCTTCCACATACACATTAGATTCTTAGGAGCAACTTCAACAGGACTGAAACTTTCAGAAGTTTCAGTGTGTTACACTTGATAAACCCCACTGACAGGCTTCAGGCTGCAAGAACGTCCCTGGGAGTGTGACTAAAAGGCAGAGGTACCACACAGAAACCATTGAAGGCCTTTTTTAGCCTTTAAAGACTGTACTTAGTTGTGAGATTGTGAAGGGACAGAATGTGACTTGACTCAGGGCCCCAGATGAGTTTGCAGAACTAAGAGCTTGAAAGTGCATTTTTAATCTTAAAAGGAATATGTTTGGTACAAGTAATCAAGAGATAGATTGGATTCCATAATGCTGTTTTCACAAAGCTGCTGTGAAGTATTTATTCCTGGGTCAGTTGGAAACATTCAACCTTCTGAATCAGAAATATATTTCCTGTTGTGGAGAATGTACACATACACATACTCCATGGGTTTTTTAGATGTGATGATCATGGCCTTATCAAAATTAAATTAGAATTGTATTTCCTCCTTTTTGCATTTGACATCTAATGACTTGGAGTCCAGTCTGATGTCCACCGATGTCAGTGATGGTTGCTTGTTCCCTGTACATGGGATCAGAACTTTATCTCAAGCTTCCGTTTTTAGATTTCTAGACTTATCAATCAGATCTAGCCTGATGACCTTGAGACAGTCTGTGAACTTTGAAAAATGCTATTGCTACAAAGAGCTGCCATTCCGCTTCCTGTTGGCTTGAGTAGTCTAAGTGGTCCTGTATGTTCCAAAACCTCACTAATTCAGCAAAAGGCTTTTGATGAACACCAACTAAATTGAGAGAGTAGATCTTCCCTGATGAACCAATTTTGGAAATTTTAGTTATGTTTTGTCATCAAAATGAGTGTTGCTGACGGATGTGAGAAGTGCTGTCAGCTGATCTTTGCAGTTTTAGCTTACAGATACAGTTCTGAGAAAATTATTTTCATGTATCTATTTTAGAAGATCACTATCAGCTTATTTGAAATATAATCAAGGCATATGTGAGTGTAAAGTTATGGGGACAAATGACTATTTGTAAATATGAGAACTACAGGAATAATCTGTTATGAAAAATCTGGCATGTATATTGCATACTGAAAATATGCAGAAATTTGTTGACTTTTGGTTCATTATTGTGCAAAGTATGGAAAATGCATTCACTGGGAACAAGTGAAACATCTGGATTCTGGTCTTGTTTTAAATACAAATCTCAGCATTTACTAACTTCCCAATGTCATCTCCAATGTGAAATAGCTCTTTTAGCCTAAGCAAAGCTCATGCTGCAGTCGAGGTGGCCTAAGCTAAAACAGCAGAATGTACCTGGAGTACATGATCACACCCATGTAGTTCTGTGTCCATGTGGAGACGTCCATCATGGCCTGATGTTTATTTGGGTTTGACAGTAGGTCTGCTGGGGTGTTTCTCAGGCTGCTAACTGCCAGTTACTGGAGTCTCTTTACATATTTACTTGCGGATTTTTCTAGAACACTTTCTGCCTTTTCTGAATTAGTTTCTTCCTCTGAATCACAGTGTCATCCCCAAGCCTCTTTTTCCAACTCAGGCAGGGTCCTCTCCCCAGAAATTTTGTGTGAACTGCCCTGTTAGAGAAACGTCACTGGGGTGGTAATTATTTGTACACAGATGTACCATTGACTGCTGACTGAACAGGAGCTGAGACAACTCCTGGCACTCTGAGCCATATTTTACAGCTACCTGTTGTTGTATTTACAACAATGCAGCCTGCTGAGGTGACATCTCCCAGCACTGTTCTGCAAAAAGAGACAGAGCATGTGGGATGAAGGGTCATACACTGAGTAGAGGTATGTAAACTGGCAGGTGGCTTCTAGCAAGAGCCAAGAGGCAGATTAATGATTCAGAATCTACAGGGCCCAGGAGATGCAAATCTTGACCAACTGTAGTCATTATGGTCCAATTCATACAGAATTAGAATAATGCCCTGTCTCCTCTATGCTTAGCACAGATATTGCTTTTCATTATCTCAATACATTAGTAAGTCCATAAAAGGATATTTATCCTCCAAACTGAACCCATAATCCAATCAGATATATAGAGCAAATACATGACTTTATGTGTGCCTTAGAGCCAAACTCCTCACTGAAAACTTTTGGAGTGCTGCTCTACTTAGGAGTTGAATTCAGCTCCAATGGCAAAGCCAGGTTCAAAGTTCATGTGAATTTAGGCATAAGGGATTGTGTGATACCAGTGCAATGGGGTAGCCCTAAAGCTTTGAATGAGCTTGCAGTGAAAACATACCCTTTGGTGCTGCTGTCATTTGATTTCACCTTTGACAGCAGAATGTTTCCCCAAAGAATAACAGAAACAAATGCTTTCCAAAAGATTTCCAGCATGTCAGTTTTCATATATACTTAATACTTCAAAACCTAATAACAGCACTTCAGAAATTTACAGCACTAAGGGGCCCTATTTAGCAATGACTTCCCAGTAATCTGCTTTTTTTTTTCTTCAACTGCATAATTATGTTAGAAATAAGGAAAGCAACTGTATATTCATGGTCCAATTTAACAGACCCCAATACTTTGCTAAAGCACTGCAGTGGATCAGTTGGAGTTAATTATTATACAGGATTACATTGCAAATTACAACAGTATGTCAAAGTAATGCATAAGGTCTGCCTTGCAACACAAAAGTGAGAAATTTCAAAGTTAAGTCTAAAATTATGTGTTTGCATTTCCTCCTTAACTCGCTACATAACACTTATAGTACTACAGCCACAAGGAAACCTCTTGTAAGACTGGCCACTTCTTAGCTAAGCCTTATGATAACTGCCTACAGCTGATTAACAAGAAGGTCTTAAGGACAACCTTGAATTGTCTTGCTTTGGGGAATTTAATTAACTGGTTAATCACTGTGAAAGTAATTGTGGAGGTAGATGCTGCTTCAAGTCAGTGTCATAACATAGGTACAGGAGGCAGAGCTATTGTTTCTGAAAAGGAGAGATTTTTAATAAGGTGACCTCTCTGCCACCTTCTTCTTCCAGAAAAAGAGAAAAGAAAAATCCATGTTCTTTTATTTTATGCTTTCCAATGTATAATGAAAAAATAGCTTATGAAATATTTTAAACACAAAAATTCTTGTCCTTGCTTTCCTGTTGTTCCCTAGCCTCCCTTGTACCTCAACACTAGGGATACGTAGGAACAAAATAGGCTATTAGCTTTATTCAAAGACCATTGAAGTCAATAGAATGCTGCTTAATGAATGTAATGGTTTTTAGATTAAACTCTAGGTTACTGCATCACAAGTACCAAGGAAATAGCATCTGACTCATGGAAAGGAAGGATTTGACTTGATTTGCATTCATTGTTTTGTATTTGCTAAAAGACATAAATTATTATCTGAGATTGAGCATCCGTTATGGTTTGATGTTCTAAAACAGTTCTTTGTAGCACCAGAGGGGCCTCTGGTAGCAAAGGGAATAATCACATTTGATATCCCTAATATTCAGAATGCAATATAATAAAATAATAGTTTGAAGCAAGAAAAACTGCAGTGCTTCTTTTTTTTTTCCATTTAATTATGAAAGAATTATTTATTCCTGATGATTCTTCATGGGGTACATATGCAAGTAAGCTAAACAGTAAAAACAAATGTTAAATTGAAGACTATAGAATAATTTTTAAATGAAAGGAACTAAAGCCTAAACTTCAGTCTCAAGGGAGTTAAATCTGATATATAGATCACTCAGAGGTGTGCAGCCTTGATCAGAGTCTTTGTGCCATGCAAAATATATTTACTGCATTTACATTGCAGAAAAGTTGAACAGAGACCATTTTTCCTACTGCACATCAGAATTTATTTCATTGATCTAAGGTGCTTTACTCTGGATGAGGATTTGATCCAGCATATTTTGAAAAGCAACAGTAAGAACTGTGGGACTGTGAACACCAAATAGATGGGTGGCTCTTCCTTGACTTTGTCTGAGCAGTTACACTGTGAAATCTGCTTTCAAACTTACTGAAAGGAATGGTTGTATAAACAACGCAGAGCTTCGTCATCAAAAGTAGGATGCTTTAGCAACATCACGGGTTACACAAAGTTCTTAAAAATAGACAGTGATAGCAGTGCTCTTACCTTCATGTTAGTGCTTGAGTGCTTAGATGTTATTGAGTGTTTATGAGGACCCAGGAGAACTGAAAAGAGGACTCTAGCAGTTCATGTGTTCAAGAGCAGTTTCAGGATAAGCTGCTACTAAAACAACATTTAACAGATGATAATAAATAAATATCTATTTTCTGTAAATCAGGTCTGTGGACTCCTTGGGACACATGAGCTACTTCTGAAGATTCTGCAAAAGGTAATTAAGGAGAGTAAGTCCGTCTGCCTTCAACTTCAGTTTGCTATGTAAGGACAATTGCACATCTACTGAAAAATGCTTAAGACTCTTCAAATTGATATAAGGTGAGAATTGCTATTGCAAAACCCTACTGCAATTTTTGTATTGCTTCCTATGCCTTCTGTTGTGCTGAAAGAGCAATCAAACAGTCAGTCAGTTTTATACTGTAATTATCAGGACCCCATACAATTGCTATAGGGTGTGAATTACAAAACCAAACCACTCTTAATTAGGAATGGAAGTTTCATAAAGCATGAGAACACTTCTGTTAACATTGGCTATACTGTTAATACCAGATCTTTTCAAATAAGCCACTGGGTTTCTGAAGAATTTGCTTTTCTCCTGAACACTGCAGATTATTAGAACCACGTGGCTATTCACATTAACCTACAAGAGAGTGTACAACTGTAGCCATCTTGTACACTCAGTTCATCTCACTGAAATCAATGAAACAAATCATGTTGGATGAAAATCATCTCTGTGCAGATGGACAATGCAAGTCCTTCACAATATGACAAAGTATGATTTAAAGACTCTGTACTAGATCTTTCAGTATACACGGATCCAAATTTCCAGTTTGTGGGTTATTCTCTCTCTCTCTTCCTATGATTTTTCTCTATTCACTTCTCAGATTCTGGACTGTTCTGTAAATTCCCTGTATTGACAGTTTGCCAGCATCCTTGGTGGTTTTCTTCCATTTTTCACCTTGTTAGACCTTGAGATGCTGTTGGAATTGGATGGTGGGTTAGGTAGGTCTCTAAGTGAGAGGGAAAATAGGTCTTAAATTACTAGAGCCACTCATTCTTACCTTGTATGCTATATGCACCTCTTTCTTCCAAGGAAATGCTTTCTTTTCATAGAAGTTGCATAAGGAAATCTTTTCCCATTCCAAGTGATATTCTTGGGCAGTGACAAAGCAAGGGAGAGACCAACACTCTGCAAACACTATATTTTCCAGGACTAAAGAAGACAGCTTAAAGTTCATTTTCTGTCTGTTTTCCTTTCCATGCTAACAAATATGTTATTTACATTAATTAATGGATTCCAAATAAAAAGAGCATTGATTCCATACCCTAGTGTTTCAAAGGCTCACACCAAAAGTAAAACAGGTTCTTTGAAATCAGAAGAGAACTGAATGTCAGTTTTCTGCATAACTCTGAAAACTTTATACCTACCAGACTGCTGGCTTAACAGGGGGTAGGAACCTCTGTCTGATCAGGTGGAAAAGAAAAATCAGAAATCTTTAAACCTCTAGCGAAAAATGTATATTCCTTTTGTCTGAACATCTTTTTCTAAGAATGTATGTGCTGTTTTCCAAAGATATTTTCATTAGAAGACACTATCACACATCTGAGCCAAGATCAGGTGAATTATGGTAATATACAAATGTACACTGGTAGGGAAATAGACTTTTGATTGGCATACAATCATCTGAAGTGATTACTCACTACTTAGAACTAAACTAGATTGTCTTTAATAAGAATATATTTCAGCAATTACATACAAAAATTAAACATTCAGTGGTTAGCTCTTTCATACTTGAAATGGGTATGAACTGGATATAACTCCCGGGATTGCTTGAAAATTGTATTCATAAGTATAAAATAAAAAGAGAGAGAGGATCCACTTTATTAACAGTATATAGGGGATACCACCACATTTTTATTTGATTTACTGCTTCCTGATGTAATAAATACAGATGAGCATAGCAAAGTACAGGTTTAAGTAAGAATTGCAGGGTTGTGTTATGCCAGCAGTGCCTAGTGTACAGTTAATCGGAAAGCAGAAGGTAATATAAATTGTTTCTGACATTATGGGACTATAACAACACTACATTTTCACCAGCTCCATAGCTCTTAAAATTAGAAATATGTATCCTGAAGATACCACAAACCTAAGAAATATGAAGACATTTGTACCTACTGACTCCTTCCACAGTTGTGTCTTAGGTGTGCAATTGTAATAGATATAGGTTATTACTGTGTACAGTCCATGTTCAGAGTTGCTGGATGGATTTTCTTCTGCTACCTCAAGTTGAATTAGATTCCAGTAATGGAGTAATGACTTTTATTTATGAACAAGTTCCCTCTTTGACCCTGTTCCTATACAAATCTTGATCATCCTTCCGTGTACTAGAGCATATTCCTACGTGCCAGACCCTATTATTCTGCCAGGATGTATTGGGTACAATCCTGTTTCTGATGATAAGGGTAATAAACCTACTATGCATTTCTGTGATGCTAGGATTTCACCTGTTAACTGTTCTTAGAAAAAATAAATAACAACAAATCAATGATTGAAGTAGTGTCCTAACCTCTCTAAAACTAAACAGCAAAAACTAACTTTCAGAGAACTTTAGACATACTGTAAATAAGTGAATAAGAGGAGTAGGTCTTTCTTGAGGCAGCAAGGAACAACTTTTTGCCATGAATTCTGAATATTAATCCCTCCAGCTTTTTACTAGATAGTCTAATGCAGTTACTCTGTTAATTCACATAAAATTTCAAAGTTTTAAAAACAATTATTTTTGCCAAGAATATTGTGTGTAAGAAAGCTTTATAGATTAGCTATAAACAGCACAGCAGAATATTTGTTAAACTGTCTCTCGTCTGCAGGTTTCTAATTTCATTTTATGTGTCTGTTATTGCCGGTAATGAAAGGTAAACAGGAGAATTTCAATAGTTTGTTCTATGGCTGCTCATAATCAGATCTTAGCTAGATGTCCTTTTGACCTGTTTTCCAAAATGTATGAAGGTGTAATGTCTGCATTCATGTTTCCTCGTTTGACACTGTACTTCCCCCTTGACTCCTTCTATCTGTAGTTTCATTTTGTCCCTGAATCCCTTTTCTTCTCTCCTTTTGTCTCTCCCCACTATCACTCTATCTGTTAGCTGTCTACTGTAGAATTAATCAGTTTAGCTAATCAAAATACTGACATTTACATAAAGTTTGGTAACTTGTGTGTCCTTTGCTTTTACAAAGAAATAACTGGTTTAAAACAAACAAACAAAAAATGGCTGTAACACACATTTGATAATACATTTATTGGCAATTATGACATGATTTGGTTCACACTGGGAGAAGCACAATGACTGCTAGAAACTCACTGCCTGAGCATCTCTCTTGCATTTAGAAATAGGAATGACAAAAGTAATAAAGTCAGCCTGGTGCAGTTAGGGTGAAGCTTCAGCCACAGAATCCTGCTGTAGATTCTGCCATGACTTTATGCTAACACTATGGGTTTAGCCTAGTAACATCAGAGAGCACAGTGAGAACGCTGTGTCCCAAATTCCGTAGCATTTTTGTAATCCACTATTAGACATTACAATGAGAACACAATAGCTAATTATAAATCATTACCTTCCCCTGGCTCAGGTAGATACTCAGAATCCCCAGTGTCCCAAAACACTATAAATCACCTAAACATGAAGCTTGATTATCCTGCAAAATCTTGCTTGTATTTAGTCAGGGAAAGTTTGGGAAAGCATCTGATATGACCTCAGTTACCATGGAACTTACTCATTCAAGTCACTGAGCATCCCTAGCAAAGTATACAAACTATTTGCGTGGCATTGATATCCACATGAAGCCAAGTAATCTACCATTTAGTCCTAGCACACACTGGATTCACTGTAAGAAAGATAAACTGGGATGAGATCTTTTTGGATTTCTCCAAAATCCAAATGGAATTGCTGTTGTGCCAGTGGCACTACTAATAGTGCCATGAAACTAAATGCATAAGTAAAAAAGCAAAGTGCATATTGCAAATGCTAATAATAATAACAACATGTAAGGGGCCTTAGAAGGAAAAATATGGGTGATAAATGAAAATGTATTTGTTTCAGCACAGATATATTTTGGGTTATCACAAGACTGCCCATTTGCAGATAAGGCTGTGAAGCACCATTTTATTGGAGACAAGGTACCCACCCTACTGGCAGTGTGTGAAACTAAGACTCTGACACATGCCACATTCATTCATGGCTATTTCATCTCCTCTCTTGTTCTAACATCTAAAATGTTAAACATAATTTCTTTCATAATTTTTTCAGTGCACCATCAGCTGTCAGTGTGGCAGGTGTCAGTCAGCCTGCAATACTCAGCTGCAGGGATGGAGAGAAGAGCTTCATGAGAGCAAGCGGACAGGAAGAAGGTAGGGCCGCTAGCAAAGGACACAAAAAAAAAGAGGACAGCAGGACTTTGTAGAGAATGCATTAAAAATAAGCTCGAAGTGTGTAGAATAGGAAAAATTAAGTAGCTTGGAACTAGAAAGAGAAAATATTTGCTTATAGGAATGTGGTTTTGAAACCTATCTAGAATGCCTAACCTTCCTGCACCTGTCTGTAGCTTTCAGATCTGCTGTCCAAAAGACATTTGGGAGCAGAGTGCTCTACAGTGAGGCTGGACTGCTGCTCATGATCCTAATTCTGGGTCTGAAACTTCCTGGTTAGATGAGCTGGGCCAGTTGCTTTCCCTGATTTTTAAATTTTTACATCTGTAAGAGAGGAATATAATCATGCCTAATGGGGATGCTCACATGAATTCATAGGTAATATGTGTTGAGTGCTTTGAGCTTGAGGAGTGCTATAGATATAATCATGGACCTTATACCCCACCTGTCCATACAGATAACCATCTCTTTAAAACGAGAGATAAAGTGACAACTGACATCTCAATCTAAGCAGAGAACATTACCATCCACCCTGCAGCCTGATCCCTACCCCTGCCTGAACTGGAACAGACTCCATCTTCTGGGCATGATTCTTATAAAGGAACACAACATGTAGCAACGAATGCACGCACCTCAGAGTGAGCAGATGTCACACGTGTCACTAAAGGCATGCGTTATGCTCCTGCATCATCACTGTGGTGCCCCACTCTTCACCTGTACCTTTGGCTTCCTTCAAGAGCAGTGGTTTGAATCTCTGATGTTCATTCACATTTGTGCAGTAAACTGCCACAACCTTACACCTTGACTACTTATGCAATGCTACAGCTCATGGCACTGGTTGATTATTTTACAAATGCAAAGCCCATTGATAGCATCCCTAACTGAACTGAACATAGACTCAAACGCCACAGTCTACGATGAAAAAAAGCAGCAGAGCAGCACCATAGTAAACTGACCTGCTGAAATCAGAGGAAAAGCAAACATTAGGGGAAGAACAATTTTTGCTGGGCCTATGAGATGGACAACTTGATCTAGCATCTCTTTTCTGTCTCCACTTTGTACAGTTTTGTGAGCCTCGAAGCAGCAAAAAGAAAAGCACTGCATTATCCATACAGCGAGGTGCCAAGGAGATGGGTACAAGAGCAGCCCCTCAGAGAACCCGACTCAGGCAGATGCACAGCAGCTCCCTGAGGATGTGCAGGCCAGGGGCCTCTCAGGGCCGATGTTCTGGACGCACGGGATGTCTGACATCCACCTCCCTGCTCCCCTGAGGCCACCAGGCTGGCCCTGCCGTGTGCCCTGTGCTGGGGCAGCTCAGCAACTGACACACGTTCTCTTTCCAGCATAAGGGATGAAACAGACAGATTTTGAGTTCCTTCCTTTAGAGGAGGTTGGGAAGGACCTAACATTCCCTCGTGTGGGATTAAACTCTTCTCGTCCTTCTTCACTTCACTGCACTGTGGGTGGATGATACCTCCCTGCCGAGGCGCTGGCACTGGAGGAGGGATGGGGAGAACTCGGGCGTAGGGCCGGCAGCCCCTCCGGGAGAGTGCTCGGTCCCTCGGCAGCCCTTGTGGCCCTTTCCAGCCCTCCCTCCCTGGGCAGCCCCTGCGCTCATTCCTCTCCCCAGCCCGCTCCCCTCAGGCGGGGCCCAGCGGCACCCGCCTGCCCTGGCCCCCACCGGGCCTGTCGCCNCCACCTTCTCCGATCTTTTCATTCAATTGCATTTTCCCCTGCAGTAAAATCAAATACTTGTTCAAGGCCTTGAGTAAGTGAGAGCAAAATTACATCCCTTATTTCATTTTTTCTGTGCTTCTCCAATCTCTCTCCTGAAGGTTCCCTTAATCTCAACTCAGTCTCCATGGCTTCTCTCCTGCTAAGTTCTTACACTGACAATAAGGTCAGATTTTTGCCATTCCCTCTTCCTCTTTCCTTTACAAAAACAATCTACAGACTCTGCAGTGATCTCATATTTTCCTTTCCTTCTAACTACAGGCATAATTGTCACAATCTGTGTCTTTAGTGACACGAGCCTGTTTCAGCACAAACAACTGCATGGTTCTGCTCACTCCTGCTAGGACTGAAACCCACTCATTTGGTCACACTGGTGTGTGACATTTGTGTGACAGTGGTCAGAGCTGGTTGCTCAGGAGGAAATTATCCCACGTGCAACCAAAATACATCACACAAATCCAGAATGCTGAGAGGAAAGGAAAGGAAAAAAAAAAAAAAAAGAAGGGAAGAAAGGAGGGGGACCATCCTCCCCACCACCTCCGCCAGCATCGCCACCACCATTGACAGCGCTCCGAGTCTCCAGTTGCGCCCATGCCTGTGCCGCCAGTTTCGGTTTAGGGGCTGAACCGCAGGGGCTGAAGAAAATGGGGCAGAGCGCGCCCCGGACCCTCCTGCTGCTGCTGGCGGGGCTGCTGGGGGAGGCTCTGGCGGGGTTCCCCAACACCATCAGTATAGGTAAGCGCCCGCCGCGGCACCGCGACCTGCGCCTTCCCCGCCAGCCGG